>JARQOC010000001.1:59083785-59333702 GCA_033576535.1 Allobates femoralis
AAAAGCTCAAATGGGACCCCTAAATATTGACACTCTTTAATAGCATTAGTCTTTTTCTATAGACCAAAGGAGCTTTTGGGGCCCCCTAGTCAAAAGGTTCCGAGTGCGATTGCAACCTCTGCACCTACTGTAGTTATGCCCCTGGAAGGCTATAAACCAAATAGTGGCCTACAGCCATTTTAGACAGACAACTCCCCCATTTACAGCAGTGCCTGTTTAGCAGGGCTCCTGAGTGTTCTTCAGGAGAACAATATAATTGGGAATCTGAAATTGGACATATGTAAAGCCAGCTTCACACCACAGTCTTCAGCTTTCAGGTTCTGTCCGGTTTGAACCGGACAAAACCTGATCCGGCTTTGCTCCCATGTGTCCCTATGGTGCCAGATTGGTGTTGTTTTTGGCCCTGATCTGATTTTAACCGGTTTTGCCCCAGAAACAAAATTGGAGTCAGCATAATTGTTTGGCTCCAGTGCAAAAATCAGACAAAATCGGATTTTCCCAGATCCGGGGCAATCTGGCACCCATAACATGGAAGTCTATGGGCGCCGGATCCGTTAAAAAATCGGATTGTTTCCCGTATCTGATGAAAATCACAACGCAGGCTCTGATCTGTCAGCCTGTGTGTGCAGTGCTGCAGTCCATAGTGCTGAACTCCCAGCCGTGTCTCTGAAATGCTGCTGTTCATGGTGCTGAATGAGCACGGCAGCATTTCAGAGCCATGGCTGGGAGTTCAGCATCATGGACAGCAGCACTGCACACACAGGCTGACAGATCAGCCCTGTGGACAGCAGCAGAAAAATTAATCCTGCAAAAAACAGGATCAGAGGGCATATTTGCCTACACATACTGCTCATCCCGTGCTGTCAGGTTCTGTATGGTGGATTCTGCAAAACACCGGACAGAACCTGGCAGCTGCAAACCGTGGTGTGAAGCCGACCTAATCGAAATCTCAATGAGTCGGCTGGCACCTCCTTACACATTAGACCTTTGCCAAACCCATTAAAGCTAAGTTCACATGTGATGTAAGCATTTGTTAGAATGGATCCTGCAGAGATTCGTTGGAAAAAATGTTTTGCAACCACAACATTTTTGTCCATAAACAGCTGATGTCTGCCAAATCAATTTTTGTTACATTAGTGTCTATGGTGAATGGACCCATTAAAGGATTGCTATTTAGTCATCTGTTATTTTTGCATTTGCAATGGACTTAGTTTTTTCTTACGGGATCTGTTCCAAATGGAAGATAAATAGCAATCCGTTAACTGATCTGTTCTCCATAGATGTTAAAAAAAATGGATCCGGCAGACATAATCTTTTCAACAGATATCGGCAGGATTCATTCTGATGAATAATTACTGGACATGTGAACTCAGCCTTATACCAGTGAGTAAGATTGACATTAATTAGTCTAATGTGTGTGAAGGCCCTAAGTTTTTCATTTCCTATCACTTTAATGATGTCATTCATATTTCAGAGTAGTTAAATAGCTAACCCCTTAAAGAGGCTGTCCTGCCTTTGGGTGCAAGTTTACAGCTACCCTATGTGATTGCAGACTTCTGAATCCTCGTAAGATGCTGGGTGCGTGCTGTCAGTATTCACTGGTGCTAGCGCCAGGACTTGGTATGTAAGTGGCCGCAAGTATGTGATTTGAATATGTGCAGTCGCTTGCTGACTAGATTTGCGCAGCCTTGCTAAATACAAATGAATTGACACATCTAGTAAGAATGTGTCCGGAAGTATGTAAATCGTATACTTGTGGTCCCTTGTTCACCTGCTCCTGGCATCAGAGGATCCTGACAGTGTGCACATTGAGTGACTGCAGACTTGTGGCAAAAGCCTGACCACCCCCTTTAACGATGACCATGCACTATCACTATATGCAGCATATTCAGGAGCAGAGCCTGCTCCGTACAGCATATGTGGCAACTGTAATATATAGCTGATGTAATCATAACTGGCTGTGATTGCGTCAGTTTAACATATTGTTAAGCAATAAAAGCAAAATGGCCACCATTAGTTCAGAGCCATTAGTCCCCAGCAACATGCAATCATGGGGTGCTGATGGTGTGCAATAATATAAGCCCTATCTGTGGCTAGGCTTCACAAGAGACCAGAAACTTTACATTACTCTTCTATACTACAGTGTTGCAGTATATTGTGTAGGCACTCGCAGAGATCACAGGCTCAAAACCTGACGTGGTCTTACAAAAAACAATGTAAAAAATCTACCCTCCCAGCTAAAAAAAATAATTGTATATAAAAATAATAGCAAAAAACATATTTGCTATTGAAATATGAGTTAGTGTCTGTAGTAATAGAAAACAATTATCCCATACAGTGAGAAATTAGGCAAAAAAATCTAAATACCAGAGTTGGAACTTCACAAAAAAGCAATAAAAAGGTGATTAAATATCTTAAAGATCCTAGCAATAATATCAGCAGCATTGTGTACAAAACACAACTATTCACACAGCTCCATCAACAAAGTAATTAAAAAAAAGTTATCTCGGGGGCGTGGCCAGCTGATGAAGGAGTAGGACGCACGTCTGAGCCGCTCCGCTCCTGACTCCCCATAAACCGTCATTACTACCTCCTCACCGCCGGTTCCACTCATATGGGCAGGACAAGGAAGTCACAGGGAGCCTCCGGCACCGATCTCCCCAGCAAAAGCGGCAATCTAGACCGCTTTCTCCGTTCCTCCAGCTCTTCTAGCCACACTCACAGCGGAGCTAAAATGGCGGCGCCTTCCCAGCACAGTGGACATGGAGCGCGGGAATCCAGCGACCGAGGCAGCCGCTACACTCCACTGCAGCAAGACTCTGATGATGATTCAGCACAGATGGAGGACGCTGCTAACCTGCCCCCCACTGAGCTAAGTAAACTCTTAAAACTTCTCCCTACAAAGAGGGACCTGGACAGGCTGGCTAGCAGGCTGGAGGGCTCATACAGGAGAGAGCTGCAGACCCTTAAAACTGAGTTTACTGCACGTATAGAAGATGTGGAGGCTGTGCAGGAGGGTGCATTAACTGAGCTGCAGGCACACAGAGAGTTATTGGAGATGCACACTACTATGATTGAGGACATTCTTTATGGGCAAGAAGACATAGAGAACAGAAATAGGAGGAACAATGTGCGCATAAGGGGGCTCCCTGAATCTATCTCTCCAGTAGATCTAAAATCAAAAGTACAGCAGCTATTCAACACCATTCTGAGGGAACCTACAGATTCAGAGATTGTTATGGACAGAGTTCATAGAGCCCTTGCTCCTCGGCCATCTGCTGAAGCTAGACCTCGAGATGTAATCTGCCGCCTGCACTATTTTACCACCAAAGAGGCCATTATGCAGGAGGCTAGACAGCAAGGTCCCATTAGGTTCCTGGACGCTGACATCACTCTGTTTCCAGATTTGGCGAGACGCACTCTGCAACAAAGAAGGGGTTTGAGACCTCTTTTGACCCTTCTTAAGGACAGCGGCATTGTCTACAGATGGGGTTTCCCCTTCCAATTGCTAGCCCACAGGGATGGAAAATCAGCCTCGTTACGCAGAATTGGGGACCTCCCTGCGTTTCTGAAGACCTTTGATCTCCCTCCAATTGATCTACCTGACTGGCCTCCGTCTCATCATTTACCTGCACCCCCTCTTAGATGGCAGGACAGGCGAAGACCGCGGAGCCAGGCGAATCCGAATTCCTGAAGTCTTTGGCTCTGTACATTTGCGACCATGACCTGAAGTGGCCTGAACCCCTACCATGACTACATGTTCCTGTCCTTTCAATTATACCGGCACTCCCCCCCCCCCCCCCCCCCCTCCCCAGCCTCTTCGACCCTTCAGACCACCCTTTTCTTACCCCTCTGACCCTATACCCCCCCCCCTTCCTCCCCCTCCCTCCCCAATCCCTTTGCCCTCATCTTCCCATTACCCCCACCCCACACCCCTCCCTGATGAGCCGACCGGCACATTAAAAGTCGGCGGTGTTGAACATTGGTTATCCAGTTAAAGTGGTTTTTGGGGATGTAACGGGAAGCAGGAGCGGCCACCTCTTTGGCTCCCGAAATCCCCCATGTGTGCTAGACAGATGAAATTCTGTCTTAAACTGCACAAGACGAGTTTTTTGTTTTTTGTAATACTGTTGATCTATAATATGCACCTAACCTTTATTCTTTCTCTAAATCTATTCTTTCCTTTTCTACATTCCCCTCTATCTTATTTCTCTTTTAGGGACGAAGTTAACCTTGCTTATACACCAGGAGTAGTGGTAGCAGATGATTATGGCTGAATTAAAATTCTGCTCATTCAATGTGAGAGGGCTGAATATCCCACAAAAAAGGCGTCAGGTCCTGTATTCAGCTCACAAAAGAGGGGTACACGTCCTGATGCTCCAGGAAACCCATTTTCGCTCTGGGTCGGTGCCTAAATGCGAATCACCCTTCTATCCCCTGTGGTTCCATAGCACCAACCCTGAGTCGAAATCAAAAGGAGTTTCCATTGGATTTCACAAGTCATTTGTTCCCTCTATATTGAAACAAAAAATAGACCCAAGGGGTCGTTATATATTCCTCATGGTATCAGTTTCCAATCGTACTTATGTTATTGCAAATGTCTACTTTCCAAATAGGAAGATACGACAGTTCGGTGTGGGATTCAAGTCGGAGTTACATGGCTTCGCTGACTCGGCCCAGATCATCTTGGGCGGTGATTTCAACTACCCAGCTGACCCTTTTCTAGATGTCTCCAGGGGTAAGTCCAGCCAATCTGTGCCATCTCTCCACCGCCTTGGGAAACAATGGGAGGGACTCTCACTGGTAGATGCCTGGCGCATACTGAATCCAGAAACCCGAGACTACACATACTTCTCGGCAGTTTACTCCAACTATTCTAGGATCGACAGATTCTATATATCCCACTCCCTGTTAGACTCCCACCTGCGTTCAGATATAGATAATATTCTACTCTCAGATCATGCTCCGGTGTACCTATCCCTGGGTCTGTGTGTGGACACTCCCAGGGAATACTCCTGGCGTTTAAATGAGAATCTGCTGCGTGACCCCACGTGTGTTGCAGATATTGATAAAGCCATTTCTGAATTCTACGTGGCCCACGAGACAGATTCTACCCCTAAAGCGACAAAATGGGAGGCTCTCAAGTGTGTCCTCAGGGGGCTTTTCATCTCTCATGGATCACGTCTTAAAAAAGCCAGAGCAAACGAAATAAATCACTTGTTGAAATTGATCTCCACTCTTGAGGCCCAGCATAAGACAGACTCTTCCTCAGAGACACTCGCCTCCCTCTCTACTGCCAGATACAAACTCTTAAACATATTAGACGCAAAGGACAGGCTATTCCAAAACAGACTTAACTCCCGTTTTTATTATCTGGGCAATAAAAGGGGTAAACTGTTAGCTAGAGCTCTTAACCGCAGAGAGAATAGGTCTACGATACTACACATGAGAGACTCTGCAGGGAAGGTGGCTCACAGAACGAGAGACATCCTGGCAGGTTTTCGTCAGTTTTACTCTGAACTATATAATCTGAAGGGACCTTACAAAGACATGCCTCTACCCCTTCTGAGACAGAAAATGGCCTCGTATCTAAGAAAATGTGGAATGCCTACTTTGCAGCAATCCGCTATAGACGCGATGGCCAGCAAGTTCTCGATCAATGAAATCGAAGACTGTATCAAATCATTGAAAGTGGGGAAATGTCCAGGCCCTGATGGGTTTTCCGTAAGCTTTTATAAGAGGTTCCAGACGACGTTGGCTCCCAGATTTCTTGAGGTCTGCAACGCAGTGGCAGGAGGTGAAACATTTCCGCCGCAGGCTCTGATGGCGCATGTGGTTGTCATCCCAAAGCCAGATAAAGATGCCTCTCTTTATGGAAATTACCGCCCTATATCCCTAATCAATATAGACATTAAGATCTATTCTAAAGTGATAGCAAATAGACTAAAACTGTATCTCCCAGAACTGATTAATGCTGACCAGGTGGGATTTGTCCCTGGGCGCGAGGCGAGGGACAATACCATCAGATCCATTGCCCTGATAGATGGAGCCAGGAGACGTGGACTACCCATGTGTATCCTGTCGTTGGACGCAGAGAAGGCCTTCGACGGGGTACACTGGGTGTTCATGATGGAGTCTCTGCGATATCTGGGACTCACGGACCCCACTCTCCACAGTATCAATGCTCTATATACTAATCCCACAGCACGAATCAGGGTTAATGGTTCCCTGTCTGAGCCTTTCACAATTAAGAACGGCACTAGACAGGGCTGTCCTCTGTCCCCCTTTTTATATATAATCTGTATGGAGTCGCTGGCCTCGTCGCTCAGGGGCAATCCCTCCATAAGGGGTGTAGGCGAGGGAGCGAGAGAACATAAAGTAGCTCTCTTTGCTGATGACCTCCTCTTATATATTACCAATCCCCTGATCAGCATCCCAAACATTATGTCGGAACTAAGTAAATATGGCCTCTTAAGTAACCTAAAAGTTAACATGTCCAAGTCACAGATACTAAACGTATCGCTCCCACGCCTGGTATCCCAACTCCTGAAAGAAGATTTTTCATTTAAGTGGTCAGGAGATTCCCTACCCTATCTTGGCATCAAAATAACCCGTGACCCTGCGGAACTTTACAAAACGAATTTCCTTCCAATGATGTCTAGAATTGAAGCAGATCTGGTGAAGTGGAACAAATTACCTCTTTCATGGTTAGGACGGATTCATGCGGTGGGAATGAACCTCCTCCCACGTATTCTTTACTATTTCCAAACCATCCCCTTGAGACTCCCTGCGGCCTACTTTTCCAGATTAAAATCTAAAATATTGAATTTTATATGGTCTCATAAAAGGCCAAGAATCTCTTTCCGCACTCTATGTAGACCCATAAAAAGAGGGGGCTTGGGGTTACCAGACTTCTCAACTTATCACTCAGCTACTCTGGGGGGGTGCATTCTGGATTTGTTTAGACAATCAGACAAGAAGCGATGGGTGGAGGCTGAGACTTTGTTCTCGGCTAACCCCCCTCAGGCCTTGGTGTGGTGGGAGAGTTTGACCATGCTTAGAGATGCACCGTTCGTCACCTCCCAACTACAATTTTTCCTCCGCAGTAAAAATCCTCATCTACATTTAACGTCCTGGCCGGGCCCTATGACACCCATATTTGGGAACCCCCAATTTCCAGTTGAGGAGGGCAGATCTCTTTTTCTAAACATTTCTAAAAGCACACACCCGACAATTTTTAACTATATGACGCCTGTCAGTGTTAAAACTCTACCTGCCATGTACCCTGATGAAGAACCACCACCCGATGCCTGGTTGTTACACGCCCGATTAGTAAGCTACATAAAATCGCTTAAGCAAGACTTAGTATTTCGTTCCTTGACTGTGTTTGAGCGGAGATGCAGGGAGGGTGCACCCTTGGAGCACGTAGTATCAGTACTATATAATTGGTTTCGGGACACTGAAATAGAAAGAACATCCAGAGATCTTCCGTTTGTGCGCAGGTGGGAGTCGGATCTGGAGAGAACCCTCACTCCACACGAGTGGGAAAATATATTCACCTTCTCCAATAAAGCTTCTGTCTCAGCTGATGCGCAGGATAGAAATTACAGGGTGGTGGCGAGGTGGTACAGATGCCCGGAGGATCTAAACAGAATCTATCCAGAATCGTCACCTTTGTGTTGGAGGGGATGTGGGGGAGTGGGTTCCTATATTCATATCTGGTGGAGTTGTCCGCTCATAGGTGTATTCTGGGCCGGGTTGGCGGACCTGTATCAGAGAGTCACGTCTGTGAAAATAACACTAACGCCAGAGCTGGCTCTACTGAACTGTTCGAATATGTCTTTATCCAAATTTAAAAAAGGTTTACTGAGACATTTCCTCACTGGTGCTAGACACCTAATCTCAACTCATTGGAAACAGATGGTATCTCCCTCGCACACGGATCTAATAGAGGAACTGAATAAAGTGTGTAGACTAGAGGAATTAATCAACTTCTCGATATTTGATCCACAATTCATTGACAGACATTGCAAAATCTGGTCCCCCTGGATAATGTATCGGGAGTCTCCAGAGATGCGTACATGGCTCACAGAGGCTAACAAGATTATCTGAGAAATATACAACATATCCAAATGTATACATCATTTCAAGATATAATAGTTTGTGCAAGGTCTACTTATCTAGATGCTAGTCGACTAAGTCCTTTCCTTCCCTTTTTTCTTTTTCTTCCTTTCTCTTCTTTACTCTTTTTATATACTCCTTACGAGTTCTATATCTCTCCTTTCTTTTTGCCTCTCTTCCCTTGTTTCCTCCCTCTTAGTTCTTATGGGTATTAATCCAGTATTTGTTCATCATATAAATAGTGGGTTAGTTGGATATTACCCACTTTACTTATATTGCTTATTGATTTTGCTCACTTTTAATGTATAAATACAGTTACATTGTGGATTGTGAGTTGTACAAAAGAAACATTTTGTTTCGGAGTTGTAACCTCAGTGTTATTAATGTGTATTCATGTTTTTCTAAATAAAAATTGATTTACCAAAAAAAAAAAAAAAAAAAGTTATCTCAACTTTTCATACAGGGATAATTTTTGGACCACTGCTTGTCAAAGGTTCATTTTTTATCCATTTTAATATTTTTAAAAGCATAAATATTTTGTCTGTACAGAATCTTATTAAAGAAGCTATTGGTTACCACCAGTTATCATCTGTTTCCCATTCTCAGATATGTTGAGGTCACATTAAAATGGACCAGACTGTGAATCGCAGCAAATCAAATTTTTGATTAAAAGTTTAAGCTGGCAAATTGGAATTTCAAAAGATTTGATGATCCCTATTATTTTCCTTATGAAGATGACAAATAAAGCAAACACAAAAAATGTATTGGAGATCTTACAGTATGTAAACTTCATCAGTTGTCCTTCAAAAGGTTTCTACATAACCCAAACCTTGGGCCGGCTTCACATTTGTGTTCGAGATGCAGCGTCTCTGAACGCTGCCAAATGCATTTGCGTTTGTATGCGTTTACGTTTGGATGGGTTTTTTGTAAGCGCCCTCTGAACGCAACATGTTGCAGTTTATGTGCGTCTGAGGGCGCTCGCTTCCTACGCAAGCGTCCTCAAGTGCACCAAAAACTAATGGAGGTCAAGAGATCCGCAGTGTCTTCCGCATGACAGCGCAGCTGAAGGCTGAGGATCTCATAGAAAGAAGTATAAAATGACCCTGCCATGCTCTCATTTAATCTCTCATTTATTCTCTCTCTCTCTCTCACCTCCGCTGATCCGCGCTGATCTCTCCACTGATCTCCTCCACTGATCACCGACGCTGAGCACCACCATCTGTCCGCCGAGACCACTGATTGGGTGGCCGGGCACATTACAGTCACATACTACGTGAACGCATGCGGAGAATCACCGCTGCGTTCACATCCGTATGACAGCATTCGGCACTGCATTTGAGTCTGCATGTAATACGCATGCAGACCAAACACTAATGTGAAGCTAGCCTTAGGCTAGGGCCACACCTGGGAGCCTGCATTCGCTAACTTGACCCATTACTGGATCCAGTTTTGTTCCTTGTCAATTTTGAGGCATTTTTAGCCCTTGCATGCGTTAACGCATGGTACTTATATGTACCATGCGTTAACTCATGCGTTTCCCGTGTTAAATAAACACATGCATTTTTGAAAATGCACCAGAAAGCAATGCAGACCCTATTTAAGGCTAGGGTCACACATGTCATGTTTTTTTGGTGCCTTAAAAATAAGCATGCGTTTTTCCATGCTTTTTTACATTTCTGCATGTGTTTTTTAAGGTGTTTTTTGACACCCTGCATTTTTCCATGCCTTTTTGAATCAGCACCAAAAAATACTGCAAGCAGCGTTTTTGGGTGCATTTTTTTAACATGGGGCCCTATGGGAAACGCTTGCATTTTTATATGGCACTAAATGGTAGCATGCGTTTTTTAATGCGTTTTTGAAGGCAGCTCCACACTTAAGCCCATAAACGCATCCCAAAAACGCATGGCACTTTAGGCATGCGTTTTTGCTATTGGGGCATGCGTTTTTTAAATGGGGGCCTATGGGTGCGTTTCTGCTTGTGTTTTTAGAAAACGCAGGTCTCCAAAAACGCATGTGAAACATGCATGTGTGACCCTAGCCTAAAACAGATTTCTCAAAAATGCAATGCATTAACCGGATTGCACTTTTGCAAACTTTTGCAATGCGTTTTTTGCATTGGAGTTTTTCAACATCTCAAAGTGAAAAAACTGGATCCAGTATCTGGATTGCAGATGCAAGTGTGGCCCTGGCCTTAGACACTTGAAAAAATGTAACTTTTTCAAAAATTTGCAAAAACGTGGCCATAAGTAAAAAAGCGTTGCATTTCTACACAGGCTCTAGAAATAATTGTGCTAATTTCTTCCAGTTTGTGGCACACATGAAGTGACTCCACTATCTTATGAGGAACATTCTGGCTCTTTTTGTTTCCTAAATCTCCATGTCTTGTATCCAGTAATTCAAAGGTTTATTTTGTTTGCTTCACTTTGTTCACTCTCATGAGAAATAAGCCAAGATACTAAGCTCCAACGTTGAACACAAATTCCCATCTATTCAGATGTGTTACTGGCTATTGATTTTCTCATTGCCCTCTTTAGGCTGCTTAAATTCAGACAAATGTAGCTAATAAGTTAAGGCTCATTAATATAAAGTGATTTGTACAATGGACTGATGAGCAACTGAGGATTTAGCAGAATTGCTACTTTTCCTTATACATGAAGAAGTCTTTGAAAATTGTAGTTATTATCTAATGACAGTATATTAATATTAATAATAATGATTATAATTCCAATTAGCATTGAAAGGTGTCCTTCATTTAATGAAGTGAAGTTTTAACAAAACTAGGAAAGTTGTCACCTTCTAGGAACTACCACTTTCCAAGTCAACAACTGAGGCCGGCTTCAGACTGCGTGTCTGATCCGATCCGTAGCTGTCCGCTTGAGGCAGACAGCCGCAGACCGGATCAGCACACAGGACGGGGGCTATTATGCCCTCCGATCCTGTGTGCAGCCGCACGCAGCTGAACCAGCTGACAGGTCAGGACCGCGGCGCCCGCGGTCCTCACCTATTAGCATCGGGAGCTGCGTGCGGCTGCACACAGGATCGGAGGGCATAATAGCCCCCCGTCCTGTGTGCTGATCCGGTCCGCGGCTGTCTGCCTCAAGCGGACAGCTACGGATCGGATCAGACACGCAGTCTGAAGCCGGCCTAAGGCCTACTGATGCTCCTTAGTCCTTATTATAAATCTTTTTTATTGAAATGTAATTATATACCAACAGTGTCAATACATATCTGGATTTTTCTTTATTCAAAAACTATTCATACCAGGGGCGGACCGTCACCCCCGGGGGCCCTGGTGCAGGAGAGGACCGGGGGGGGCGGGGCTACTGGCCGTCGGCGCGGCCCGGGGGGAGGGGTGCTGCTGGCCGTCGGCTCGGCCCGGAAAGGGGGGGGGTGCCGCTGGGAGTCGCAGGCGCGATGCTCTCCTACCTGAGAGCCGCGCCGGATGTCTGCTAGGGGCCGGAGGAGCAGAGGAGAGGAGGGGCTGGATCAGGCAAGGGAAGCAGGAAGCTCTCTGCTTCCCTTGCCTGACCCTCCTCTCCTCTGGCGGCTTGCGGGGGTTGAGCTGGGGCCTCCCTCTTTAAGGTGGCTGGAAGGTGCCCCTCTAGAAACACCGGTACGTAGGCCCTGGTGCTGCTGCCAGCCCACCAGTGTATTTCCACGCCACTGGATTCATAACACACCCAACATGTGTATATAATCTGTCACCACAACTACTCTGCTTGTATTAGGCGCTTGAACTATCATTTGTCCTGATGCTTGTATCGACCGTTTACTCACATGTAGAAGTATCGTCAGATAGCTTAAA
The DNA here is from genome assembly GCA_033576535.1 of Allobates femoralis. Taxonomy (NCBI): domain Eukaryota; kingdom Metazoa; phylum Chordata; class Amphibia; order Anura; family Aromobatidae; genus Allobates; species Allobates femoralis. Next base: position 59,095,712 of record JARQOC010000001.1, read on the forward strand.
CCCAACTGCAGAAGCATGTAGGAAGACTCCAGAAGAAGTGGTTTTCCTTTCAACTGAATTCTTGAATTTATGCACAATACAGTAGGTAAAAAAACAGTAGGTTACCTTTACAAGCGCAACGTTTCTAGGAATTTCAACTTTTTGTATCCTTCCCCTGAACAACTATGTTGAACAATCTTTTTTTTCAGATCATTTGAGAGCTGTTTTGGGGAACCCATGATGCCACTCTTCAGAGAAGATGCCGGTGAAAGCGGGAGCAAGCTAAGGGCTCTACATATATGCGCCAATGTGCTTGCCTGCGCTTGCCTGTGAATGCACCTGTGCCAGCGCAGGGCAGGCAAACGCTGGGCTAATAGATGTGAAACGGTCTTTAGATTTGTGCCAGATCAGAATCCCCAGACTGCAGATGCTGCATTTTGGGGTGACTGCCCCTCATCAGTGCAGTGTGGGGGATTCTGATCTATATGATGAGAGGCTAAGCATCTGCAGTTTAGGGTTCTGATCGGCACAAATCCTAAGTCATAATAAAAGACTTTTTAAAGAGTCAATTATGACTTTTAGGATTACTTCCTTTATTAGATGGCATTAGAGTTTGTTTACTCCTCACTGAAGTGACAATTTGCATATACAATTTCCCAGAGGAGCATTGCGCTTTAAGTCTCCTCACTGCAATCTGGCAGAATACTCTCCTTCCCTTAAAAGTGGTCTGCAAAAAGAAGAGCTGTCAATTATGGTTCCTTTTCAGATCCGCTTTTACCATTGAATCATTGCCTATGGCTAAAAAAAGGCACCAGAAAAAGCGCATCCAAAATGGATCAAAGCAAATCCAAAATGGATGATTATTTTGTGATCTGTTTTTTTGAAATGCGATCAAGATTTCAAGTTGAACAGAGAAAAAAATGCACAAAAAAGGATCAAAACACATGTGTGACATAGCCAAAAACTGACAAAAACTGAACTTGTAAATGTAGCCTAACACAAGTAATGCTGTCTTGTGTTTATTTTTTCTACCTGGATGACCCCTTTAAGCCTATTGTAATTCCAAAATCATGAAAAAGTTCAAATCTTTTTATGGATCTTGTATAGAGACAAATGCATTTTAATTTGTCACATTCACGGAATTCTCTGTATTCCATCATCTACTAAATATTCTAATATTTTCTCACCTCCAGTATTTTGCAGTAATCCAGAGGTGGGTGTATGATTTTGTCTGTGCTGCTAAATATGATTGACTCACCCCAGAACTGGCCACTTTAGAATCTACATACATAATTGCCAGTGGGCGATGTAACCCTATCCCATAAGCATCGCGGCACTGGCACTGTCAGTTGTGCAGGCAGCAGTTTGTGGCCGTAAGGCCATGAACTGCGCCTCCGCAAGTGATATACACATCACTGCTATTCGCCGGGAGATCTGCGGTGCTCGCTGCTGATCTCCCGCAGTGGCAGCCACTCATCTCCCTCCACCGGAGAATCAGCGATGCCTGCCATAACTCTCCGGCAGCCCGCCGCTCATTGCTATTCCACCGGGAGATCAGAGGTGGGCACGCTGATCTCCAGCGGCATCGCGCTTGACCTCCCGTGCGGAAAGGAGCAGTCGGCCATGCTTTAAATCTCCCGCCAATACCACGTTGCTCAGCTGATTGGTTGCAGCCGGGCAGCATGTGACCAATGAGCTGAGCAGTGCAGTATTGGCGGGAGATTTAAAGACCGCTCAGGTGATTGGTCAGGTGTCAGGTGGCGGCGCGACCCAAACACATGAGCAGTGTGGTATTGGCAGGAGAATTTAAAGTTGGGCACACCGCTTCTCAGCTGATTGGTCAAGCGCCGGCGTGCGTTGACCAATCAGCTGAGCGGTCTTTAAATCTCCCGCCAATATGCCCTGCTCAGCTCATTGGTCGCATGCTGCCCACGTACAACATAGCTGAGCAGCTGGTATTGGCGGGAGATTTAAAGCTGGCTGCCGCTGCTCAGCTGATTAGTCATGCACCACAGATGTTCATTTTACCGCACTCCCGATGCGATAGCATCAGGCTTATTTCTAGATTATATTATATTATGCAGATTTACCTTCATTATTTAAATTTTTTCCAATAGTTTATCATTTCTTATTTTTCTATGTATCCAGTGCTGATAAAGTCACAACAGATAAACAAGTAAACAGCTCTTTTCTTGCAAACTTACTGATTTGATGTCTTGCGCCCTTTTGATAGTTCGGTCACTGTGGGTGTGTCACAGAAAAGGTTTCTCTGAAAGATATAATTTTGGTGCTTTTATTTTTGATGTTCATGTAAGTGCGCTCAGAAAGGTCACAGTATTTCTAAAACTACAAATTTAGGTGTACAGTTGATAAAATGCAATATGCGAGAAAGAAATTCTGGTTAGGAAGTGCTTCAATTAACTCTGAGTTGTTGACTGCAGAGAGTGCAGATGTTTAATCTTGTACATCATTGCTTTGCATTTACACTAAGTACAAACTGGGGTCATGGCGATTTGTTGAAGGCTCTCGCACTAGTATGAAACATATATACCAGGGGAATATCTTGAGGGGAGCAAGTGAGGCATTTACCCGTGCACAGCTTGCATGGGGCGCCATTGGGTTATCTGATGTGGTGGTCTGAGGTGTGTTCTCCAAGTGGCTGCATGTTGCAGTGGAATTTGCCTGCTCTCTTAGGCTAGGGTCACACTTGGAGAGTGACCCACATTTACTGGGTCCCCTAAACGCTGAGCCAAGTCTGCTGTAGCGGCTAGCGTTAACATCGGGTGCTGACAGGCAACATCGCTCCATAGTAACTCAATGTTTACCTTGGATGCGGCCACACAGGAAGCAACAGGAACTGCTCTTTAGCAGAGCGCACAGGAAAACGTTGTCTGCAACATTTTCCTGTGCGCTCTGCTAAAGCGCATTCCTGGGGCTTTCTGTGTGGCCGCATCCAAGGTAAACATCTGGTTACTATGGAGTAGTGTTGCCTGTCACCAACCGACATTAACGCTAGCCGTTACAGAAGACTCGGCTCAGCGTTTAGCAGGTCTAGTAAATGTGGGTCACCTTCCAGGTTTGACCCTAGCCTAAGGCTGCTTTCACATCTGCAGTTAGTGCCATTCACGGCAGATCCGGCAGCTTTACTGCATCTGCCATGTAATGGTTGACTTGCGGCAAGCTTTATTTATTCTTAATGGGACTTGTGGTCATGTGCAGCAAGTGCGATTTTGCCGCATCTGGCAAATCTGGCACTTGTGGCAACGTAAAAAAAACGTTGCTCACACCGTTGTTTTCCTTCGCTGCAAGTGCGGATCTGCCGGACACGGCAAAACTACACCTGTCGCAACTGACCGCAAGTTCCATAGGGAATGCTTGGGGCTTGCTGCAAATTGGCCATTACACGGCAGATGCGGTAAAGCTGCTGGATCTGCCACGAACGGCACTAAATGCAGATGTGAAAGAAACAGACTAAGAAAATGAGGTCAGAACAATTGCTTTTTAGGTTCTTTTATTTTCTTGTGCAAACAGTGTATAGTTTCCAAAAACCGACATTTCGTCGCTCAACACAAGAGCCTTCGTCAGGAAGACAATCTGTACATATGGAATCACAAAGAAAGCATATGTTACAATCCAAATACAAAATTCTGTATTTGTATTGTAATGTTGGTATGTGCCGGAATTAGTTTTTTTACTTGTTAAATTCATGACTTGTTGCAGGGTTTATTGCAGCACAAATCTTAGTCCAGCAGGGACTATTGTAGAGTAAGATTTGTGGCATGGTGCACGAAGATGCATGCCACTCTTGACATATTGGGGAGCACGCATCTCTTCCTGAATCAAGAACTTTTACCCATCCCGCTCTTCAAGACCAGTTTGAAGATCCCAATGTTCATGAATCGGTGCCAATGTCTTTTATACCCGCCAAGTTTCCCAAGATGCTAGCGCTTTTTGACACATTGGTGTTTTTTGTTCTAAAATATCTTTTTGACATCTTTTCCTGAGTGCTTGCTTTGTTGTTTTTTGACCACTAGTATTTTTTCAATTGTTTTTGGTTTGTCTTTTTTCCATTGGTATTTTGAGGATTTGTTTTTCTCATTCACCTTTTATTGTGCTTTTAATCCTCCTTCACATGTCTTTGATTCTGGAACGTGTGGCATCAGCTTTTTCATGAATACCACACGTAGAAATTTTATCCTATGGTCCTACTCACATGTCCATGTTTTACACTTGTCCATACATAAATCCAGGGAAAGGGAAAAGGGGATGGCTTCTACCACAAATGATTCACCGGACTCCCAGGCATCCAGGGCATGGTGCATTGGCTTCCACTCATACAGAATCAAAAATGTAGTTGCTGGTGCCGCTTCGCAATTTAAGGTTCCTTTATTGGTGTTAAAAAGATAAAACATTGTCCCACGTAGGGAACCGACCCACAAGACGGACCAGCAACTATATTTTTGAGTGTCCACATAAACACGATGACACCTGGATGGCACACTGACGATACATGGATGGCACACTGATGTCACACTGGTGGCACACTTATGATTCACAGATGGCACACTGATGATACATAGATGGTATCCTAATGGCACACTGATGATACACAGATGCAACACTGATGGCACACTGGTAGCACACTGATGATAAACAGATGTGACACTGATGGCACCCTGTTGATACACGAATAGCACACTGATGATACATGGATGGCACAGTGGTGGCACCCTGATAGCACACTGATGATACACAGATGGCACACTGATGGCATACTGGTGGCACACTGACTATACACAGATGGCTAACTGATGATACATGGATGACACACTGATGGCACACTGGTGGCACACTCATGGCACACTGATACACGGGTGGCAAACTGATGGCAAACTGATGATACATGGATGACACAGTGGTGGCACCCTGATAGCACACTGATGATACACAGATGGCACACTGATGGCACACTGGTGGCACACTGACTATACACAGATGGCTAACTGATGATACATGGATGACACACTGATGGCACACTGGTGGCACACTCATGGCACACTGATACACGTTATGGCACACTGCTTATACATGGATGGCACTGATGTGAGACTGATGATACATGGATGGCACACTGATGTCACACTGGTGGCACATTATGATTCACAGATGGCACACTGATGATACATAGATGGTATCTAATGGCACACTGATGATACACAGATGCAACACTGATGGCACACGGGTTGGCACACTGATGATACACAGATGTGACACTGATGGCACACTGATGATAAACGAATAGCACACTGATGATACATGGATGGCACAGTGGTGGCACCCTGATAGCACACTGATGATACACAGATGGCACACTGATGGCATACTGGTGGCACACTGACTATACACAGATGGCTAACTGATGATACATGGATGACACACTGATGGCACACTGGTGGCACACTCATGGCACACTGATACACTGGTGCAAACTGATGGCAGACTGATGATACATGGATGACACAGTGGTGGCACCCTGATGCACACTGATGATACACAGATGGCACACTGATGGCACACTGGTGGCACAACTGGACTATACACAGATGGCTAACTGATGATACATGAAGAAAAAAAAAAAAGGGGCAGGAACAGAGGCGCAATAGTGCCCTTATCACTAGACAATAATTCTACATGTGGTGAGAAAAGAGGCCACTCACATACACCAGTTGTGATACCCACAACTGGTTAGTAGACCTGGTGGATAGATATCCTGATGGCTGCTGCTGGACTTCCACCGGTTCCACACGTGGAACGAATCAGATGCTTTAGGGAAGAAAGGTGTGCCACAGTCCGCGCTGCCAAAGTATTCGCTTAAAGAATGCAAGTAGACGATGTCCAAATCAAACCTTCTTTATTCCCACGCGTTTCAACGCCTTTCCTGGCGTCTTCATCAGGGACACTGGTGCACACTCATGGCACACTGATATACGTATGGCACACTGCTATACATAGATGGCGCACTGATGTGAGACTGATGATACATGGATGGCACACTAATGGCACACAGGTGGCACACTGATGGCAAACTGATGATAGACGGATGACATACTGATGGTACACTGATGGAAAACACTAATGATACACTAGTGGCACACTGATGGCACACTGATGACACTGGTACTAGTTTTCAAAATATGTGTTTTATGCACGTATGAAGGAGGCCTTAGGTCATGTGATTCTTCTCTGCTATCTCATGATATTTATAACATGGCGGCAGCCATTATAGGCAATTGGCTGAAGTGAATCACAAACTGTTTGAATTTCCTAACTTCTACAAATTTCATCCTCAACCACATGGACCTTTTTAGGTGTAGAGGTGAAAACAAAACTAATTCATGTTAGTTAGGGGCTACTTTACATTATATTGCTTGTCTGATTTCTAACACAGAAAATGAGAAAGATATGAACGGTATAAAATAAAAAAATTAAAAACCACGACAAACATCTACTATTCTCCATTCATCTAGATCTATCTGATGCTGCAGTCTTTATTGACGAGCTGCAAGCAAATGACGACTGCAGCCATCACTGTCCCCAGCAGTCACAGGCCGTATTCACAGTAATCATCCGTAACACCAATGGTAACTCATCACCAATTCTGAAGAAAAAAGAGAAAATTATTGTAACGACAATTCTAAAATCCAAATCTTGAAGACACAAGTTGAAAATGTTGTCCTTTGTTTTCTTATTTATAGGAGTGGCAGAAGAGGTGACATTACATTTTGTTTTAATTGATGAAATAATGGTGGTATATGATTGTAGCTTTTACATTATACATATACTTCACTAGGGATGAGATCTCAATCTGCAGTCTTCTTTTTACTTCATTCCATTACGCCCTCATTATTTCTTCGACATATCGTCCCCTCGTCTATATTTATATTTATGTCTGGCATTTACTCCTTCTGTAAATATAATAATGTTACCGGTAGAAAGTAAACAGTTGCCCCCTTATCATCGGAGCAGATCTGTGCCCTGACATTTACTCTCACAAAAACACAAGCATTTTTTTTTATAAAGCCAATACCATGCATTCATATGAATAAACCACAGAGTCTTATACATTTAAAGGTTTGGTTCATAAACATCCAAACAGATCAAATCCCATACATCAATTCCAGAGAGACCCTATGTCAAGTTGTGAGTATTGGAATGAAGGAACGTTACTTACATATTATGTTTTTTTAGCAATGCAGAACAATTTAATTGTTGGCTTTCAAAATATGTTTGAAGGGTCGAATAGCTCCAAAGTCAATGGTTGGAAAATATGTACCGTACCTTCTTTAAACCTCTTTTGGGCAGCTAGGTAGATCTTCTAAATGTTGGTAGAAGTGAACCGACACTGGAGAGCATCCTTCCCTTCGCCATGAAATAATGATGGTGTTAAATCGATGTCTGATGTTGAACAATTTCAGATTGTCATAAGTTTTAAAGCACCACTATGGGTTTTTTTCAGCACTGCAGCACTTTAGTGATGTTTTAAACATAAATCCCCTTTGCCTAGTCTTATAGACACCCTCTGAACTTTTCATCCTTTTTCGGTGGCACTCCAGTACCACAGTGCCATCTTGTGCCTGTAGCTTCTGACTGGACAGAAGTCAGAAGTTACATCACAAGCACAAAAATGCACCGGGTGAGAACCAGAACAAGGTCATAATGAGTAGTCATGCTGATAATGGCATAGTCAGCACTAAACATCTTTGTCGCCATTTCAAAACTTTGCAGAAGGGTGCAGAGGTCCTTGATCTGAGACCTCTCCAGTAGCGTGATTTTCTCCACCTCTCGATCGCGTTGGCCCAGGCTATACAACATATCATACTGCACCAGGGCTCGATGTTGCTGCCACAGTTGCAAAGGGCCGCACCCAACCTGATTGCGTTGAGTACTGATGCCAGCATAGTAAGGAGGTGTGCTGGATTCCTTCTGTGCAGTTTGAACGCGTGTCACATTACCAGACAGGCTTTGGGCGCAGGTGGAGGACCTAGAAGAGGTAGAGGAGGCAGAAGCAGTGGAGGAACGTCTGCATACAGAGGTTTGATGCACCACACATGGGGATGGCAAGACTTGTACAGCTCTTATCCTCTGTAAACTTTAAAATAAAATATTAATTCCCTCTGCTGCCCTCTCCCACTCAATAATTGAATATTCATGCTTCATGACACTGTCCTGCCTCCTCTCTGATCTGTTGTGTGACTCATTCACAGCAGGCAGAGAAGGGAAGATGGAGGAGGGGAGAGTTTAGCTTCAGCTCTTCAAGTCATTGTATGTATATGAGGCATGTGTGTAGTGTGTGCAGTCTGAGATATTTCCATGTGATTATAAGAACATTTGAACATTTCCTCAGCAGATACACACCTTACATGTCTGCAGGAAAACCAAAGTTTATATTAACACATAGAAATCTTACAGGCTGCAGCACAAAACACCTCCCCCTCCCAGCACAGAGCACAGAGAGGAGGGAGTGAGCACAAGCCTGGATGGGTGTGGATATTTAAATAACACTTGTACAGCAACTGGACTATTTGGTTGGAAATATAATGGAGAGGACTAATGCACCTGCTCCTTGCAGGGTATGAAGATGCTGATAACATGGAAACTAGAAAGTGCACAATAATGGTTTTACATGTTTTTTAAAGGTCTGCTTAGGCTCTATTCAAGGGTATTATTAAAGGGAACCAACCACCCCCAATGACCCCCCCGGACTATTAATATCGGTCCCTACACACAGCACATACATGTGCTGCAATGATTTTTGCTAAAAAAACTGTTTTGTAAAACTTAAGATAATGCTTTTGAAAGTTTAAACCGAAGGGACGGGTGGGCGTTACTTATCTGTGGCAAAAGCCGAGTAGCAGCTGCCACTCATCCTCCTGTGTCCCGCAGTAGCAGTTCTGGCCAGCCCTTTTCAGCGTCACAGCATGGTGCACGGGCTCGCATGCCCGTGCACACGTCATCATCTACAGCCGGGTTGCGAGCGCGCGCTCTGACTTCCACAGCCGAGTGCAGGAAGTCAGAGCGCGCGCTCGCAACCCGGCTGTAGATGATGACGTGTGCACGGGCATGCGAGCCCGTGCACCATGCTGTGACGCTGAAAAGGGCTGGCCAGAACGGCTACTGCGGGACACAGGAGGATGACTGACAGCTGCTACTCGGCTTTTGCCACAGATAAGTAACGCCCACCCGTCCCTTCGGTTTAAACTTTCAAAAGCATTATCTTAAGTTTTACAAAACAGTTTTTTTAGCAAAAATCATTGCAGCACATGTATGTGCTGTGTGTAGGGACCGATATTAATAGTCCGGGGGGGTCATTGGGGGTGGTTGGTTCCCTTTAATATTATACTGAAAAATGAATTGACAGTGTCCCTTTAATGAGTCTGAATAGCGAGTCCAATGTTAGTCAATTAGTGATAGGCTCCAACACACACAGCCGGCCATGTAATGTGCATTTCCAGGACAGTGCGGGCTTTTTTGCATTTTCACTGCATAAAGCACATTTCTGTGCCCCCCAGAGAGAGCCTAACTTACTTCTCTCACTCGGGGTCCGACACACTTTGTGGACTGAAGGGAGCTGGAAATATGTGTCAGATTGCTCAAGTTCAACACATCACTCATGAGCACCAGCGATACTCGCCGAGTAACAAGTATTATTATTATTATATATTTATGTAGCACCATTGGATATCCATGTACTATCCACGTACTATCCATGCTAGTAACAAATAGTAACAATTACACTCGCTCATCACTAGTGTGAATAATTTGGATAGGTCAAGTCTACCAGATTGGGAGGTCTTCTTACTAATTCTTTTTATTGCTTATAGAGTGATTCCCTAACAAGTGACCCAACTTTAGACCCTGATATCACATGTGAATGAGTTGTCTTCCTCTTGAGTAATATCAGTGACTACTTTTATTTTCAATGCCTAAAAGCACGAAAAGTTTTAGTGCTAGAATAAAATACGATCATAACCATGGTTCTTCTTGTATCAGAAAGTTTGTGAAAGCTATTAAACCCAAAAGTGAAGTGTTGATGTATTGACACATTCATAGAAAAACAAGTATCTTCGAGAACCTCTACAAGAAAATGCAAACCTTCCAAATGTTTATTTGATGAAACAAGGGATATCTTTGTGTTGTCACAGAGATGTCTCTTATTCCACAGACTAGCAATTATTTTGTATCCATTTGACATTGTTTATAAACATTGCCAAACCGATTCTCTTACTTCTGAGTGCATTATGGGTTATATTACACAAAATCATGCCGAGAGACTAAACAAAATGAGTGGCCGGGAACATGACCAAGCTGAACGCAAATAACATAAGAAAATAGCATCAGGTAAATTAACAAGTGCTGTAATACACTCAGTCCTTCTACTTCTCTCAAATTCTGACTGTGGGGCAGCGCCGGGATTGCAAGACAGGAAAAAACATTGAGCCCGGTAGTAGTGCACACAGTACCTGGATTTATTGCTGAAAACACAGCGGTGGCACAAGATGCCAGAATCCGTGTCGCAGCTGGGTACAATGGATACAGTTCACAGCTTGTAACCCGGTCTCTTCCGTTATGAGCTCTCCGGCTGAGGTCGCACCGAGCTTCCAGCCTCCAGGCTAGCCGTGTTATGCATCACACTGCTCCTGGAATCCGTGTCGCAGCTGGTACAATGGATACAGTTCACAGCTTGTAACCGGTCTCTTCCGTTATGAGCTCTCCGCTGAGGTCGCACCGAGCTTCAGCCCTCCCAGGCTAGGCCGTGTTATTGCATCACACGGCTCCTGGAGCTCTTCACCTGTCCAGTAGTTAGATGCTGCTGCTTCAGTTCAGGCCAAAACTGTCCACAGAGAGCCCCGCCCTGTCTCCTAACCAGGCTTTTAACCCCATGTCTCCTTCCTGGAAACCTGCAAGACCCGGAGTGGAGGGAGTGGACTGTCCCTCTTTCCTACACCCTATACCGGGCTCAATATGTGACAGTACACATTCTGGGGGAGACATAGCGCCCCTCGCATATGATCCCCTGCACTGTCTCACACCCCCCCCCCTCGGTTCAAACTTGTGGGGTTGAACCCCAGCCACCAAACAGGGTGCCCGGGACAGGGCATCCGCATTGCCCTGCAACTTGCCAGCCCGGTGCTCCACTGAAAAACTGAAGTTTTAGAGGGACAGGAACTGCCGGGTGACCCGAGTATTCCGTTTCCTTGGCATTTCGCATCCAGACCAGGGGAGCGTGATCCGTAACCAACCGGAACTTTCACCCGAGCAAATAATAGTGTAGGACTCCAAGGCCTATTTAACAGCCAAGCACACCTTCTCCACTACGCTATAATTCTTTTCCGCCGGGGACAATTTCCGGCTTAAGTAAGTGACCAGATGTTCTTCACCGTCCACTTCTTGCGATAGCACAGCCCCCAGCCCCACTTCCGAGGCGTCTGTTTGCACAATGAAGGTGTGTTTGAAGTTAGGACTGATGAGGACGGGCTGTCCCACAAGGCCAACTTCATGGACTGAAAGGCTGCCTCTGCTTGGGGATTCCAACACACCAAAGCAGATTTCTTCCCTTTTAACAGGTCGGACAGGGCCGCCGTTCACCCAGCAAAGTTGGGTATGAAGCATCGATAGTACCCAACTATGCCGAGGAACGCCCTCACCTGTTTGGTAGACATCGGTTGGGGCCAATTTTGAATGGCCTCGATTTTGTTTATTTGGGGTTTGATAACCCCTCGCCCAATCACATACCCCAGGTACCGGGCCTCCTCGAGCCCCATGGCACATTTTTTTGGATTCGCTGTAAGGCCGGCTGCCTTGAGGGAATCCACCACTGCCTGTACTTGGGATAAGTGGGTTTGCCAATCTTTACTAAAGATGATGATGTCATCTAAGTAAGCGGACGCGTACTTCCGATGAGCTCCAACACTATGTCCATGAGCCACTGGAATGTAGCCGGGGCCCCATGCAACCCAAAAGGCAATACAACATAGTGATAGAGGCCCTCCGGGGTAACAAAGGCGGTCTTCTCCTTGGCCGACTCTGTTAGCGGCACCTGCCAGTATCCCTTGGTCAGATCGAGCGTCGTGAAGTACTGGGCCTGCCCCAGTCTTTCAATTAGCTTGTCCACCCAGGGCATTGGATAAAGATCGAACTTCATTCAACTTCCGGAAGTCGTTGCAGAACCGCAGCGATCCGTCTGGCTTCGGAATCAGCACAATGGGACTAGCCCATTCGCTCCGGGATTCCTCTATGACTCCTAACTCGAGCATGTGTTTCACTTCGGCACGATGGCTTGCCGTTGGGCCTCGGGTACCGATAAGTTTAACTCGCACCTTCACCCGGGGCTCGGTGACAATGTCATGTTGAATGACGGAAGTACGGCCGGGCAGGTCAGAGAATACAATCTGCACCAGCTTTCGAGTCTCCCGTCGCTGGGCCTTAGTGAGGGTGTCACTTATCGTTACGCCTTCGGTCTCCCTCCTGGCCGAAGGTGGAGGGTCTCTGGTCAACCCAGCCGGGGGAACCTCCGTGATCAGGCACTCCCGGTCTTTCCATGCTTTGAGTAAATTTACATGGTATAGCTGTACGGGTTTCCTTTTCCCGGGCTGGTATACCCTGTAATTCACTTCTCCTACTTTTTCCTGGATTTCATATGGCCCTTGCCATTTGGCCAATAATTTGCTTTCCGTAGTGGGCACTAAAACCAATACTCGGTTCCCCACCTCAAAGGTCCTAACGGTGGCCCTAATATTATACCTGCGGCTTTGAGCTCCTTGGGCATCCATTAGGTGCTCTTTTACAATAGGCCTGGACCGCCGTAATCCGGTCCTGCATATTAGCCACGTGATCAATTACGCTCCTATAGGGAGTGGGTTCCTGTTCCCATGTCTCTTTGGCGACATCCAACAAGCCTCTAGGATGTCTGCCGTACAACAGTTCAAAGGGAGAAAATCCTGTAGACGACTGCGGTACCTCCCGGATGGCAAACATTAAATACGTCAGTAACATGTCCCAATCCTTTCCATCCTTGGCTACCACCTTTTTGAGCATGGACTTCAGGGTTTTGTTAAACCGCCCGACTAACCCGTCTGTCTGGGGATGACACACCGAGATGCGCAGCTGTTTTATGTTGAGCAGTTTACACAGTTCCCGGATCACTTTGGACATAAAAGGAGTCCCCTGGTCCGTGAGGATCTCCTTAGGTAGTCCCAGGCGACAGAACATAGCAAACAGTTCCCGGGCAATCAGTTTCGCCGAGGTGTGGTGTAACGGAATCGCCTCCGGGTACCGGGTGGCGTAGTCGACGACCACAAATATGTGTTGGTGGCCCGATGCTGACTTAACTATAGGCCCCACAAGATCCATTGCGATCTGCTCAAAAGGTTCCTCTGTAACCAGGTAGAGGTACCAATGGACTACAGAAGGTGGCAATGGGTGTGGTCAGCTGACATTCTGGGCATGAGTCACAGTACCTCTGGACATCCGCATAAATGCCTGGCCAGAAGAACCTCCACAAGATGCGCTCTTGCGTTTTTTAGCCCCAAGGTGGACCCCTTGCAGAAGGGAGTGGGCCATCTCTAGGACCACCCGGCGGTGTGTCTGCGGTACTACGAGTTGGTCCACGACCTCATCCCGGATTTTGTCCACCGTATAGAGTAACTCCCGGTTAACCACCATGCGTGGAAACACATTCTCTGCCCCCGATTGCTGAGCTACCCCGTTTACTTCTGTTACCCTTTCTCGGTGTGGGATCCTGTAGCTGTGCTGCCCAAAACACTCCCCGGGATACTTCCAGCTCTGGAATCGGTGGGGTCTCCTCGACCTCTCCTGCCAATACCTCTAGAAGGAACCTATCGGGGTGACACTCTAGCCCTATGTTGGCGACCCCTACGGCAGGTATCCCGGTCTCAGGGTCGTAGGGTTCAGCACCCTGATTCTCTGGTATCAGGGGAGGGTTACTCCTCCTCCCCCATAAGGACCAAAACAATGGTAAGTCTCTTCCCAGCACAGTCCTGTAGGGTAGAGACTTTACCACTCTGACCACATGGGCCACCTCTCCACACGGAGTGGACAGAGTTACCTCTGTGGTCAGATACTCGCGAAGGTCCCCGTGTATACACCGGACCCCGATCAGTCCCCCAGTAGGTTGCAACCAGGGGATTAAGGACGCATGAACCAGCGTCACCAAACTGCCGGAGTCCAAGAGAGCTTCTGCTCTGTGCCCATTAATGAGCACCCGGCACAGATGTGGTTTCATTGGGGGAACCACCGTATCTGCGGAAAGCACGGGGCTGGCATACATTGAGACCCGGCGTGTAAACCCGCAGTCCATGGGTTCCATAATTAGTGGGCAATAGGCAGCCACATGTCTTGGTCCTTTGCACTGCCAGCACCACGTAGCAGTGGCACTGCCGGTCCGGAAGCTCCTTCTTGGGGAGCCTGGTCTCCTGTCAGCCTCATTCCGGGGTACCCTCTCAGCGGGTATGTGTTTAGGAGGGTCCCCAGTGGATGGATATACACCTTTACCCGACTCCGGATGCCGGCGTGACAGCCGCAGTGGGGCAGAGTCCCGTATGAACTCCTGGGTGGCTGTATATCACTCTGTCAAGCTAACCACCTGGTCCTAGGTACTCGGGTCCCTTTGCCCCACCCAACGCTGTATCGCGACCGGCAGAGTCCGTACCAGCCCAGCCGGTCGACCACCACCCTTCCACCATCTGTCCCGAGTCAAACTCTCAGGCTGAAGCCACAGTTTTACCAACTGCAATAAGTCATACGCCTGGGAGCAAGATGGCTTGGACTCCACATAGGACCAGGAAAAACACCCGTTGGGTTCGTACACAAGTATTGACCCCCAGTCTAGAAAGGATCTCACTTTTGAGTCTCCCGTAGTCCTGTGCATCCTCCCAACTGAGGTCCGTGTAGGCCTTCTGGGCACGCCCATCAGGAATGGCGCCACCATTTCAACCCACTGAGCGGCAGGGATGCCTTCTCGCTCTGCGGTGTGCTCATAGACGGTGAGGAAGGCTTCTACTTCGTCCTCTGGACTCAGCTTCCTCAGTGCCGATCGGACCCGGTCCAGGGCCTCACGCCATTTCGGGGAGGCGCTGCTGGCGGTCTTGGAGGGCCATAATTTTCTGCAGGAGCAGTTCATTCATTTTCTGCTGTTGTTGAAACTGCTTCTTTGTCGCAACTGCTGCTGCTCCTGCTGTCGGAGCTGCTGCCCCTCATGTCGCTATTGCTGTTCTTGTTGCCGCTGCTGGGTAAGCACCAGCTGCCTTAGGATTTCTTCCATACTGGCGGCGGACCCAAACTGTAGCTTGGCCGGCTTAAGTATGGACATGCAGTTTGTAGTTCAGGCTGCCCGCATTTTCCACCATATGTGGGGCAGCGCCGGGATTGCAAGACAGGAAAAAACGTTGAGCCCAGTAGTAGTGCACGCAGTACCTGGATTTATTGCTGAAAACACAGCGGTGGCACAAGATGCCAGAATCCGGGTCGCAGCCGGGTACAATGGATACAGTTCACAGCTTGTAACCCGGTCCCTTCTGGTTATGAGCTCTCCGGCTGAGGTCGCACCGAGCTTCCAGCCCTCCCAGGCTAGTCCGTGTTATTGCCTCACATGGCTGCTGGAGCTCTTCACCTGTCCAGTAGTTAGATGCTACTGCTTCAGCTTCAGGCCAAAACTGTCTACAGGGAGCCCCGCCCTGTCTCATAACCAGGCTTTTAATCCCATGTCTCCTTCCTGGAAACCTGCAAGACCCGAAGCAGAGGGATCGGACTGTCCCTCTTTCCTACACCCTGTACCGGGCTCAATATGTGACAGTGCGCATTCTGGGGGAGACATAGCGCCCCTCGCTTATGATCCCCTGCACTGTCTCACATGACATTTCGAAGTCTTGTATCTAATTAATCCATTTTTTATACCATGAATAGATACAAAGAAGTTTACAGATAAAAAGAATGAACTTTGTGAGAAGTTGCACATTTTTAGAGTCTAATGTTATCCTTTAATAAAAAAAGGTTTGGAAAATAAGAGCTTTATTTCCTCCCAAAAACAGTACCACATTTAGCTGTGGAATTGTGTCCAGCATGGCAACTCAGCACTATTCACATGAACTATTGATGGGTGAACACAAACACCTAGTGTTTGGGCACAGATCCCAAACACAGACTTTCCTGGGAATTCTGCTTTACAGTTCGGGTTTGGGTTCGGGGGTGAGGGAGCTATAAAAGTAAAGAAAATAGTCATTAAATAGCATTATACTTGTCACGTTCCATCGCCCTGCTGCATCTAATTCCAGTGCTGCTCATTAACTTTCTAGATATTCACTGCGGAAGACCCCAACAGCCAATCACAGAAGCTGTCACAGAGAATTGGCAACTGCTCACAGAGATATGCAGCAGAGCTGAAGATATTCCCTGTGGATTATGTCGTAGGGAGGGTTTTTTCTTAATTAAAAATGGGAAACAGAATTGTCTTGTGTTTTATTTCTAAATGTATTTTTTCGGTGTTGTGATTTTTTTACTGCTTACTAGAATTTCTTAGGGGACTGGTTATAATATTGGCCTGACACTATAAATGTTGTGCTTAGTGCCAGCTGCCAATACAAAGCTGGCATTAATCCTTTTATTACCTAGTGTGCCACTGCCACCAGGGCCACTGGAAAAGTTAGGGTGCAGTGCCAGAAAATGGCACTTCTAAAATGTGCCATTTTCTGGGGGCATATATGGGCTGCAATTCACAGCGAGGTAGGGCCTAGAAAACTTGGGCCACCCTGTGCTTGAGGATCAAGCCCCCTGCTGCCTAGTTGTAACTGTTTTGAAACCAAAAATATGTCTAAGCCCCATGTCATTTTTTTAAATTATTTCATGAGATTCTTTGGTTTCCAGCCAGGTAAAAATAGGCAGCTGGGCATAGGGGGCAGCCCGTACCTGCCTGCTGTACCTGGCTGGCATACAAAAATATGATAAAGCTTTTTAAAAATTATTTCAATTAATCTATTATATAATTGTCTAAGGCGTCTGTCGGTCACAGAAATCGCGTTCCAGACAGAGGCCACTCATTGGTGGCTGCTGGAGGCACACGTCCATTATGTCCATGCACATCCATGCTTAATGGCACACGTCCATTTTTCATGGCACACATCCATTATGCATGGCACACGGCCATTATGCATGGAACACGTCCCCTATGCATGGCACACATCCATTATGCATGGCATAATGCATGGCACACGTCCATTATGCATGGCACATGTCCATTATGCATGGCACACGTCCCCTATGCATGGCACACGTCCCCTAAAAATCATCATAATGAAACAGAGACTTTGATTTCAGTGATGTGTCACTTGCCTTCTTACTGTAGTGTTGATAAGCTCACTGTTTTATTAGTGTCACACTTGTCCAGGCGAATGAGTAGGAAAATGGACCCACTGGACAAAGGCACTGATCATTGACCTGGAGGAGTGAACATGAGCAGCTACTGAGTATTTAAAAGAGCCTCAGAGAAAAGGCGTATGCTGGTAGGTAGCCCCAGGGGCAGCATCAGGGGATCTCAGTACTTGTACAGCTTGTGCCAGAGGTCAGGGTGCTGACACTGGCATAAAGGCAGCCAAGATGAACAGAGTGGAAGACAGGCAGGCAGGAATCGGCAGGAATGGACAAAGTTCAGTTAGGCACTGTGGGTATTGTAGATGCTGGCAGGTACTGGCAGGTCCCAGAAGTCAAAGTGGCTATGGCAGATGCTGGCAAGTGCGGGCAGGTATGAGTAGGCACTGGCAGATCCATAAAAACTCTCCTAAAATATAAAAAGTACAATATCCATTGCACTTAGAAGGACGCTGCAAGCCCCACGGCAACACAGGTGTTTGATACAAATGCACAATCTACTGCAACCAGGCAAAGCATGGGGGAGGTGATTAGTGGCATTTATAGGCACAAGGATACCATAGGGCGTCAGTCACACAGGTATGTGTGATGCAAAGCGTCTGTATACAGCCTATTGGTCACGCCCATACTATTAGATAAAGTGGGCTGCACAGCAATATGTACAGTATATGCATCACGCAAAGGACAAATGACCCCCAGAGGGCTCAGCCCCAATCTGCAATAGATAAAAAAGTGCAAAAAAAACCACAATGGATAGCATTTATTTGGACCTGCTGTTGATTTTGCATTGCGGTGCAGGATTTTCAAGTCGTATGCCTACCTTTAGGTAGATGAAAAGTTATTGTCCTGAATCCAGAGACATTACCAAGGTCAAGGCACAAGGAATTTCAAAACCATATACATTTTGCTCCTTGGCAGTTGTCACCATAATAATGAACCCAATCATTATCTCATTGAAAGGCTCAAAATCGGTGACTAATAATTCAAAAGAGAAGAAATTATACTGAACACGACTATTTTATAGCTTTGTAATTGACCTTCCAGTCAGCATAGCGGGCCGCTCTTCAAGGAGTGGATATCATATACAGGCAGACAAAGTACTTATTTTAATTTTTCCTTATCCTTGGAGCTTTCTAAAGGTCACATGGAGACCAAAAAAAGCAACTGTCAATGTGACTGGCAAGTGTTCTTATAATAGTTCTTAATGTATTCTTGTCACCTGTCTAAAGTAAAGAATGCTTCTTAAGGAGAATGTATTCAAAAAAATTAGCAAGTTAGCAAAATGACAAACCTCCACATAAAATAGACATAAAATATACTGAAATGCTTATAAAATATGTTCTGATCTCCTTAATTTTGCGAGATTTGTTTTAATTAAGGGGGTTTTCTAAGATTGGCAACATTTAACAAGTTGGGAGAAAATAAGAAATGAAAAGAATAAAACAATAAAAGCCAAAGGGCTTACATCTATTTATATAATCCGCAGTTTGGGCGTTGTAGCTGAATCCCAGAATGCATTGTGGCACTGCGAGCGATGACGCCTAGCGCTGCCCACCCGCAGCCACAACTCTCCTATCAGCCCAGTGGCGTAGCGTGGGGGGGGGGCGTCCGCCCCAGCCGGCACGTGTGGGGGGGCCGCAGCAACCTCCAGGATCAGCATCAGGGCTGTATTAGGGTGCTTTCACACCACGATTTTTGCATTTCCGATGCTGTCCGAAAAAAATCGGACAGCATCGGACCTCCACACACACACCCGCTTATCTCCTCACCCCTCCACCACACACCTGCTTATCTCCTCACCCCTCCACCACACACCCGCTTATCTCCTCACCCCTCCACCACACAGAGCCGCTTATCTCCTCACCCCTCCACCACACACCCGCTTATCTTCTCACCCCTCCACCACACAGCCGCTTATCTCCTCACCCCTCCACCACACAGCCGCTTATCTCTCTCACCCCTCCACCACACAGCCGCTTATCTCCTCACCCCTCCACCACACAACTGCTTATCTCCTCACCCCTCCATCACACAGCCGCTTATCTTCTCACCCCTCCACCACACAGCCGCTTATCTCCTCACCCCTCCACCACACACCCGCTTATCTTCTCACCCCTCCACCACACAGCCGCTTATCTCCTCACCCCTCCACCACACAGCCGCTTATCTCCTCACCCCTCCACCACACACCCGCTTATCTCCTCACCCCTCCACCACACACCCGCTTATCTCCTCACCCCTCCACCACACAACTGCTTATCTCCTCACCCCTCCATCACACAGCCGCTTATTCTTCACCCCTCCACCACACAGCGCTTATCTCCTCACCCCCTCCACCACACACCCGCTTTATCTCTCACCCCTCCACCCACACAGCCGCTTATCTCCTCACCCCTCCACCACACAGCCGCTTATCTCCTCACCCCTCCACCACACACCCGCTTATCTCCTCACCCCTCCACCACACACCGCTTATCTCCTCACCCCTCCACCACACAACTGCTTATCTCCTCACCCCTCCACCACACAGCCGCTTATCTCCTCACCCCTCCACCACACAGCCGCTATTCTCCCTCACCCCTCCCACCACACAGCCGCTTATCTCCTCACCCCTCCACCACACACCCGCTTATCTCCTCACCCCTCCACCACACACCGCTTATCTCCTCACCCCTCCACCACACACCCGCTTATCTCCTCACCCCTCCACCACACAGCCGCTTATCTCCTCACCCCTCCACCACACAGCCGCTTATCTCCTCACCCCTCCACCACACAGCCGCTTATCTCCTCACCCCTCCACCACACAGCCGCTTATCTCCTCACCCTCCACCACACCCTTATCTCCTCACCCCTCCACCACACAGCCGCTTATCTCCTCACCCCTCCACCACACAGCCGCTTATCTCCTCACCCCTCCACCACACAGCCGCTTATCTCCTCACCCCTCCACCACACAGCCGCTTATCTCCTCACCCCTCCACCACACAGCCGCTTATCTCCTCACCCCTCCACCACACAAGCCGCTTATCTCCTCACCCCTCCACCACACAGCCGCTTATCTCCTCACCCCTCCACCACACAGCCGCTTATCTCCTCACCCCTCCACCACACAGCCGCTTATCTCCTCACCCCTCCACCACACAGCCGCTTATCTCCTCACCCCTCCACCACACAGCCGCTTATCTCCTCACCCCTCCACCACACAGCCGCTTATCTCCTCACCCCTCCACCACACAGCCGCTTATCTCCTCACCCCTCCACCACACAGCCGCTTATCTCCTCACCCCTCCACCACACAGCCGCTTATCTCCTCACCCCTCCACCACACAGCCGCTTATCTCCTCACCCCTCCACCACACAGCCGCTTATCTCCTCACCCCTCCACCACACAGCCGCTTATCTCCTCACCCCTCCACCACACAGCCGCTTATCTCCTCACCCCTCCACCACACAGCCGCTTATCTCCTCACCCCACCACACAGCCGCTTATCTCCTCACCCCTCCACCACACAGCCGCTTATCTCCTCCCCCTCCACCACACAGCCGCTTATCTCCTCACCCTCCACCACACAGCCGCTTATCTCCTCACCCCTCCACCACACAGCCGCTTATCTTCACCCTCCACACACACTTATCCTACCCCTCCACCACACAGCCGCTTATCTCCTCACCCCTCCACCACACAGCCGCTTATCTCCTCACCCCTCCACCACACAGCCGCTTATCTCCTCACCCCTCCACCACACAGCCGCTTATCTCCTCACCCCTCCACCACACAGCCGCTTATCTCCTCACCCTCCACCACACAGCCGCTTATCTCCTCACTCCTCCACCACACAGCCGCTTATCTCCTCACCCCTCCACCACACAGCCCCTTATCTCCTCACCCTCACACACAGCCGCTTATCTCCTCACCCCTCCACCACACAGACGCTTTCTCCTCACCCCTCCACTGAGCATCTCCTCACCCCTCCACCAACAGAGCCGCTTTTCTCCTCACCCCTAGCAGAGCCTCCAAACTCTGCTATCCACAGAGAGCCGCCTCAATACTCTGCTACCCACGGAGCCGCCTCAATACTCTGCTACCACAGAGCCGCCTTGCAGACTATACTCTGCTACCCACAGAGCCGCCTGCTACTCACCCTGCTTTCACCCACCACAAGCCGCCTGTATACTCTGCTACCCACAGAGCCGCCTCTATGCTCTGCTACTCACAGCCGCCTCTATGCTCTGATACCCACTGACCCGCCTGTATACACACAATTCACTTCACCGCGCTCCCGATGCAATTGCATCGGGCCTTTTTACTAGTTTGTTATAAAAGAAAGTCAACCCCCATTAAATTTATTTTACTACCAAAATGTACAATAAATCAATGAACATATTCATTAACTTAACAAAACTAATACTGTTGGTTTCTCAACATTCAAAACAAAATGCCACTTTTACTGACTTCTGTAGTCTTAAAAGTATTCAATCCCTTCATGATAAGCATCTTTGGTACTTAGTCCCTCTGGATGTTATGACCTGCTACAAATATGATGCATAACCAAATCTGGCAGTGTTCCGGAGAAATCTTAGCTCATTTCTCATACCTTCTTCAAATACCATAAAATATTACCAATTGGGATCAAGTCCTGATACTCTAGAATCTGGAAGGGTATCTTCTAAAACCAAGCCTTTGTGGACTTTATGATGCGCTTGGGATCATTGTCCAATGACATCAAGGCTTCAGTTTCCTGCCAGAAGGCAAGACATGTTGTAGAATTTCCTGATTTTATTGAGTTCATCTTGCCCTCCACACACTGCAGCTTATAATTACCAGAAAAAGCAAAGCAGCCCCAGAGTATCATCAAGCCTCTACTATGCTTCACTGTAGGCAGGGTGTTCTTTTTAATATCTAGAAAGAGAAAATAAATCAGGCAAAACTCACTGGGGATCCAAAAGCACTGCAGCACTTAATCTATGCAAGGAGCCATATCCACATCATGAGGTGCATACTCTGTAGTACAGTTCATATGTATCCAAAATCAAAAGAAACAAGTAGCACTTACCGCATTGCAGGTCACACTTATTTACTTCTTTAGGTTAAGGCATACAGATATGGAAACAGGAGAGAGATGAACGATGGCCGTTTCACTCTGTAAACTCTGTGTCTTAACCAAGAGAACTAAAGAAGTGTGACATGCAATCGGGTCAGTGCTACTCATTCCTTTTAATATTGGATGAGGGTATTCTTTTCAGCATATAATTAACTCTTTCTTCTCCAGACACAGCACTGATCAATAGGCCTGAAATTTTTGTTTCCCATCCAGGTAAAACTAGGCATCGGAGGGGGGGGGGGGTTAGCCTGTACCTGTGCTGGTGACCAAAAATACAGCGGAGCCCTACAACATTAGTCCAAAATCTCTACTAAATACACAACAAATGTGCACTGTGTGATCAGTGCTGTGTATTTGCTACGTATTTTGGAGCCGACATTGAGCTCTTCAGGTGAAAATTGTGGCAAAATACGTTGAAAGAATTTAAATGCTGCAGATTTTTCCACAGGAAGGGAAGATTTGCAGCATGAGCACAACACTTCTAAGTTGCTGTACTGCAGAATTGTCAAAAATACACAGAAAAAACATGGAAAAATTACAGCAAAAACAGGAACAGGATTGGCACATTGCCTAAAATTCCCATACTAGGTCCCAGCTCAAAAACGTCTCTCCTTCCCTTCCAAGCTCAGTCGTGCACCCAAGAATTGCTGTGCTACCACATATGGATTATTAATATATTCAAGAGAAATCACCCAACATATTTTGGAGTCCATTTTATAATGTTCCCAGTGTGAAAATGAAAAAATCCTTTTTTAACCAAAAAAATTGTCTTTTAGCCTCCATATTTTCATTTTTACAGCTTAATGTTAGAAAAATCTGTGTAGCAGGGGCTTACCACACATCCAAATAAATGCCTTGTAGTTCTATTTCCAAAATGGGGTCACTTATGGGGAGTTTTCACTGTATAGGAACATCAGAAGCTCTCCAGATGTGACATTACACCCATAGACCATTACATCAAAATCTTTGTTCTAAAATGTCACTAATCCCCTACAGAACCCTCCCATGCACTCAAGCAGTGATTTTCCACCACATATGAGGTATCGGCATACTCAGTACAAATTGTCAGACAAATTTTAGTAACCATTTTATCCTCTTATCATTGAAAAAATGAAAAATTGAGTCTAAAAGAACATTTGTGTGAAAAAAAATATTTTATGAATTTCACAGCTCAACGTTATAAAATTGCGTGAAGCACCTGAGGGTTCAAAGTGCTCACCCCCAATCTAGATAGATTCTTTTGGGGGTCTAGTTTCCAAAATGGGGTGACTTGGGAGTTTCTACTGTTTAAACCCATCAGGAGCTCTCCAAATGAGACAATGTGTCATCTAACAATCCCATTTTATCCTGTTGTTCTTGTGAAAATGAGAAATTTGATCTGATTTTCTTGTTACCGTATATACTCGTGTATAAGCTGACCCGTGTATAAGCCGACCCCCCTACTTTTGCCCCCAAAACCTGGGAAAACCTATTGACTCGTGTATAAGCCGAGGGTGGACCCCAGCACAGGTATACAGCCCCCAGCAGTGTGGTATACAGGCCCCCTCAGTGGTATACAGCAGCCTCCCCAGTGGTAGTATACAGCAGCCTCCCCAGTGGTAGTATACAGTAGCCTCCCCAGTGGTATATACAGCAGCCCCAGAGGGTATACAGCAGCCCCAGAGCTGTATACAGCAGCCCCAGAGCTGTATACAGCAGCCCCAGAGCTATATACAGCAGCCCCAGAGGGGTATACAGCAGCCCCAGAGCTGTATACAGCAGCCCCAGAGGCATATACAGCAGCCCCAGATGGGTATATAGCAGCCGCAGAGGGGTATACAGCAGCCCCAGAGGGGTATACAGCAGCCCCAGAGGCGTATACAGCAGCCCCAGAGGGGTATACAGCAGCCCCAGAGGGGTATACAGCAGCCCCAGAGGCATATACAGCAGCCCCAGAGCTGTATACAGCAGCCCCAGAGCTGTATACAGCAGCCCCAGAGGGGTATACAGCAGCCCCAGCTGTATACAGCGGTACCCGGTTGTATACAGCCCCCCCCGTGGTATATAGGGCCCCCCCTGTGGCAACCTGTAAAGGAAGAGATGATTATACTTATCGGGTCGCTGTCGCCGACGCCGCCGCTCTGTCACCGTCCGTCACCGCGCTCCTCCTGGTCTTCATGCTTCCTTCTCCGGCGCACAGAAAATGACGTAATTTCCTGTGCGCCGGTGAAGGAAGCATGAAGACCAGGAGGAGCGCGGTGACGGACGGTGACAGAGCGTCGGCATCGGCGACAGCGACCCGATAAGTATAATCATCTCTTCCTTTACAGGTTGCCACAGGGGGGGCCCTATATACCACGGGGGGGGGGGGCTGTATACAACCGGGTACCGTATATGTACTCGTGTATAAGCCGAGGGGGGACTTTTCAGCACATTTTTTGTGCTGAAAAACTCGGCTTATACACGAGTATATACGGTATCTTGAAAACTTTAATAAACATTATTTGAATCAGAATGTTTTTATGAAAAGAAGTCATTTTTCAAATTCATGACTCAATGTATGAAGCACCTGATGGTGCAAAATGCTCATCAGACATCTATAAAAATTCCTTGGAAGTCTAGTTTCCAAAATATGGACACTTTTGGGGGTTTCCACTGTTTAGATACATATGGGGTTCTCTAAACATGACTTGGTGTCAGTAAACGATTCCAACTCATTTTCTATTCAAAAAGTCACTTGGCGCTTCTTCCCTTCCGAGCCCTGGCGTGCGCCCAAACAGTGGTTTTTGACCACAAATGTTGTATAGGCTTATTCTGGAGAAATTGTGCAACCTTTACATACGGAGACATGTGGGGCTCATACTACATACATAGGGCTGTGTGAGGGCTCATACTATATATATGGGACTATAAGTGGTCATCCTGTATGTTTCAATTGTGTAAGGGCTCATCATATATATTGGGACTATGTGAGAGTTCATACTGTATGTAGGAACTGTGACTGCAAATCATGTCTATAGGGGGTTTTGTAATGACTCATACTATGTATATGGGAGTATGTAATGGCTAATCTTGTACATAGGAGCTATGTGATGGCTTATCTTGTATACAGGAGAATATGAATACTATATATAAGGGGGCTCTGAATGGGCTCAACCTGTATGTAGGGAGCTATGTGGGAGCTCATGCTGTATATAAGGGCTATGTGGGGGTTCATATTTTTTATAGAGTGACTGAGTGTGGGATTAACCAATATGTAGGGAGCTTTGTAAAGGGGTTCATACTGTATATAAGGGCATTGTGGTGGCTCATAATGCATATAGGGAGCTATGTGAGAACTTATACTGTTCAAAGGGAGCTACACACAGGGTCAAAATTGCTGGTATACCTAATTTAATTAAAGAAAAACCCACAATGGTTACAGAAATAACGTGAATCTGTCAAAAGTAATAATTATTTAAAAAGTCTATGAAAATGAACAAATGAAATTCAGACATTGCTTTTCAACCCTGCTTCCAAAAGATTTTGAGTCAATCACTGCAATCAAATGATTCCTGTAACTGTCAATGAGACGACTGCACCTCTCGACAGGTATTTTGGCGACTCCTCAAGAGCAAACTGCTCCAGTAGTCTCATGTTTGAAGGTTGCCTTTTTCAGACGGCATGTTTCAGCTCATTCCAAAGATGTCCAATAGGATTTAGGTTAGGGCTCATAAAGGCCATTTTAACTATGTGCTTTTGGTCAGTATCCTGTTGCAAGACCCATGACCTGCAACTGAGACCAAGCTTTTTGTCACAGGGCAGCGCATTTCTCTCTAGAATCCCTGGATAGTCTTGAGATTTCATTGTACCTTAAACAGATTCAAGACACCCTGTGCTAGATGCAGCAAAGCAGCCCCAGAACATAACAGAGCCTCCTCCATGTTTTACAGTAGGGACAGTGTTCTGCTTCATTTTTCCATCTGTGACCATAGAGCTTATGTCCCTTGCCAAAAAGTTCAATTTTTAGCTCACCTGTCAATAGGACACTCTCCCAAAATCTTTGTGGCTTGTCAATATGTAGTTTGGCAAATTCCAGTCTGGCTTTTTTATGATTTTTTTCAACAATGGTGTCCTCCTTGGTTGTCTCCCATGAAGTCTACTTTCAAAGGTTCCAAGGGACAATGTGTTTTTTGTCCGCACTGCAACAGAAAAAACACATAATCGAAGGCTTCAAATTATAACACCTTTATTGGATCCATCCGACGCATTTCAGAGCCTGCTATGTTCCTTCATAAGAGAGTGAAGGAGCATAGCAGGATCTGAAACGCGTCGGATGCATTCAACAAAGGTGTTATAATTTGAAGCCTTCAATTACGTGTTTTTTTCTGTGGCAGTGCAGACCAACAACACATTGTCCCTGGGAACCTTTGGATTATTGACCACATTGCACGTGGAATTGTGGGGCCAGCAGATGCCGTCATTTTGCTTATTATACTGGTTGTGTGTCACACAACTTTACAAGGTGAGCATCGACACTTACGGCTTCAAAGCCGCTGAGCTGTTTAAAATGATAAGACCCTATCTGCGCTTACTTCTATTTACAGTGTTACTGATGAAGTCCACTTTGGCTCAAATAACGATGGATGGTGCAATCTGACACTGATGTTCCTTGAGCTTGAAGTTCACCTTTAATCTCTATGAAAGATTTCCTGGGCTCTTTTGTTACCATTCGTATTATGCATCTCTTTGATTTGTTATCAATTTTCCTCCTGCGCCACGCCCAGGGATGTTGGCTACAGTCCCATGGATCTTAAATTTCTGAATAATATGTGCAACTGTAGTTACAGGAACATCAAGCTGCTTGGAGATGTTCTTATAACCTTTACCTTTAACTTGCTTGTCTATAATTTTCTTTCTAATCTCCTGAGGCAACTCTTTCCTTCTATTCCTCAAGTTCATATTGAGTGTGGTACACACCATGTCACCAAACAGCACAGTGAGTATCTGTAGCCCTATATTATTATTATTATTATTATTTATTTATATAGCGCCATTGGTTCTTGGCGCTTTACATGTGTAAGGGCAGAACAAGGATGAGAACATAGATAACGACGAATAAATCATACAGGTACAATAGGGCAGAGATCCTGTTCATGAGGGCTCTCAGTCTATAGGGGATGGGTGGGAGACAGTAGGAGGGGGAGAGGTGAGATGGTGCAGCAGATTAGGTCTCAGTGTGGGTTATAGGCTTGAAGGAAGAGGTGGGTCTTTAGGTTTTTCTTCAAGGTTCCCAGGGTAGGGGAGTGGCTAATGTGGTGTGGAAGATTGTTCCAGAGTATGGCGGATGCACAAGAGAAGAGAAGGAGTTCTTGAGAGGAGCACAGATTGCATGAGGGGTGGTATCGGGAGACCAAGTCAGAGATGTATGGAGGGGACAGGTTGTGGATGGCCTTGTATGTCAGGGTTAGGATTTTGAGCTGAGATCTCTGGGAAGTAGGGAGCCAGTGGAGGGCTTGGCAGAGGGGGGAGATGGGGGAGTAACGGGGCTACAGATGGATGAGTCGGGCAGCGGAGTTGAGGATAGTTCGGACTGGTACAAGGGAGGAAGCAGGGATGCAGGTGAACAGAAGGTTGCAGTAGTCGAGACGGGAGATAATGAGGGCGTGGACAAGCATTTTGACAGTGTCATGGTCAAGGAAGGAGCGGATCCGTGAGATGTTTTTAAGCTGGAGGTGGCAGGAGGTGGCAAGGGCCTGGATGTGTGGCTTGAAGGAGAAGGCAGAGTCGAGGATTACACCGAGGCACTTGGCGTTGGGGATGGGTGAGAGTTTGCAGTCGTTGACAGTGAAGGTTAGGTCTGGTAGGGGGGAAGAGCGACTTGGGGGAAGACGATGAACTCGAGTTTCTCCATGTTGAGTTTGAGGAAATGAGCGGAGAAGAAGCATGAGATGGCGGACAGGCAGTGTGGGATTTTGGATAGCAGGGAGGTGATGTCAGAGCCAGAGAGGTAGAGTTGGGTGTCGTCGGCGTAGAGATGGTATTGGAGGCCATGGGATTCGATGAGTTGGTCTAGGCCAAGGGTGTATATGGAGAATGTAGGGGTCCCAGGACTGAGCCTTGGGGGACTCCAATAGATAGGGGGTAGGGTGAGGAGGAGGTGTGGGAGTGGGTGACGCTGAAGGTCCGGTCTGTTAGGTATGAGGAGATCCAGGAGAGGGCTAGGTCAGTGATGCCAAGGGATTCTAGAATTTGAAGCAGGAGGGAGTGGTCGACTGTGTCGAAGGCAGCAGAGAGGTCGAGGAGGAGAAGGATGGAGTAGTGTCGCTTGATCTTGGCGGTCAGTAGGTCGTTGGTGACTTTGGTTAGGGCTGTTTCAGTGGAGTGGTGGGCTCGGAAACCGGATTGCAGGCAGTCAAAGAGGGAGCACGAGGAGAGATGGGAGGACAGTTCGGAGTAAACATGTTGCTCAAGCAATTTTGAGGCGAAGGGGAGGAGAGATATGGGACAATATTTGGAGACTGTTGCTGGGTCGATGGAGGGATTTTTTGAGGATTGGTGTCATGAGGGCATGTTTAAAAGATGAGGGGAAGACCCCGGTAGTAAGTGATATGTTGAAGAGATGGGTTAGGGCGGGGATGAGGACAGCGGTGAGGTTAGGGATGAGATGGGAGAGGAGAGGGTCGAGGGCACAAGTAGTGAGGTGTGATCGTGCTAGAAGGGAGGATTTACACACTTCAGTCATGGAGGAGAAGTTACTTTTGGTCGAGGGGGGTTGGGTGATAGAGAGGGAGGGCCGAGGGGATTGGAAATCGAAGCTTTTTTGATTTTGTCGATCTTCTGTTTAAAGAAGTTGGCAAAGTCATCGTCGGAGATGAGGGGAGAGGGAGAGGGTGCGGGGGGACGGAGTTGGGCGTTAAAGGTTATGAAAAGTTGCTTGGCATTGTGGAAGAGGGACAATGAGAGACGAGAAGAAAGCTTGTTTTGCATTGGTCAGTGCTGTCTTGAAGTCGGTGAGGGACTGTTTGTACAAGGCGAGGTGCATTACGAATTGGATTTCTTCCATCTCCATTCAGCTACCCTGGACGTCCGTCGAAGTTTATTGGTGTTGGCGGTGAGCCAGGGATGTCTGTGTGCACGGGATAGGGCAGAAAAGGTCAGCAGGTTGTGGTTGGATAGGAGGGGGGTTGAGTTTGCGAGGTCGGTGAGGGAACAGAGGTGGGTGAAGATGAGGTCTTGTGTGTGACCGTTGTTGTGTGTGGCTGAGGAGGACCATTGGGAGAGGCTGAAGGTGGAGGTTAGAGAGAGGAGTTTTGAGGCAGCAGTGTGGGGTTTATCAATGGGGATGTTGAAGTCGCCCATGATGATGGTGGGGATGTCGGAGGACAGGGGCTGGAGAAGCCAGGTTGTGAAGTGTTCGATGAAGGTGGACGAGGATCCTGGAGGGCGGTAGACG
Organism: Allobates femoralis; assembly: GCA_033576535.1. NCBI lineage: Eukaryota > Metazoa > Chordata > Amphibia > Anura > Aromobatidae > Allobates > Allobates femoralis. The sequence continues at coordinate 59,125,649 of JARQOC010000001.1, forward strand.
ACAGCCAGTTGGAGGTTGCAGGGGGAGAAGATACGCATGTAGTGCGCCTCGAAAGAGAGGAGGGAGGCAGAGGGGGGTGGTGTAATTGGTGGTGTATATACAGGCCCACTGACTGATTACAAGTAGGGATGAGCAAGTATTCTCGCTACTATTCGGAACTCGCTGAATAGTAACGGTATTCAGATACTCGCTACTCTCCGAGTATCTTATGAGTACTCGGGTGGTGCCAGGACCTTGCAATCTGGCCAATCAGGTGGCCGCTAGCGATCAAGTGGTTGTGACGTGTCGCCATCTGATTGGCCAGATCGCTACCGGCCATCTGATTGGCTGGTAGTCACAGGTCCTTGTCCGGTGATCGCAGGTCTTCTGGGACGGTCGCGGTGCAGGCGTCGGACAGGTGAGTATGTAATTTTATTATTTTTAACAACTTTTATTCACTTTTAGGGTACTTTCCCAGTGTATCTATAGATACACTGCGAAAGTAATCGGACTCGCTATACTCGCAATGAGTACCGAGTACCGGGACCTACTCGTTGCGAGTATAGTGAGTCTGAATATTGAGGTACTCGCTCATCCCTAATTACAAGATTGTAGACGCCTGTGATGCTAATTAGTTGCCACACCATGATTTAACAAGTCCCTTTTATCACTTTATTTTCAGGGATACCATCATTTCTGTCCAGGTCTATTTCATACGTTTTATTTTTTTTTAATTTCTGTGGGTTGAAAAGCAATGATTGACTTTCATTTGTTCATTTTCATAGATTTTTTATTTATTATTACTTTTGTCAGTTCCAGTTATGTCTGTGACCATTATGGTTTTTTCTTTCATTAAACGAGGGGTACCAACAATTTTGACTATGTGTGTATGTTCCCCATCCTGGTATATATGGTCTTCCTCCTCCCACCACCATAGTCCTTCTATTTTTATAATGCATTCCCATATTCCTCCATATATTACAATATAACTCCATAGTCCTCTATGTATTATAATGCATCACATAGTCCTCCATTCATAAGGTAGCCCCTATAGTCCTCAAATTATTATAATGAACCCTTGTTATCCTCCATATAATATGCCACTCAGTCCTCCATATAGGACAATGCAGCCTCAAAGTCTCCATTATAGTATAATGCCCTCCCATATCCTTCACATTATTTTTATGTACACCCATAGTTCACCATATAGTATATGGCCCCCCTATAGAGCTCCATATAGTATATTGCACCCCCATAGTCCTCCATTTAGTATATTACACCTCCATATAGTATAATGAAGCCTCATATCAATCCATATAGCATAATGCAGCTTCAAAGCCTTCCTAATAGTATATTGCACCCCATAGTCCTCCATATAGTCTAATGCAGCCTCACAGCCCTCCATATAGTATAATGCACCCCCATAGTCCTCCATATTGTATATTGCACCCCCATAGTCCTCCATACAGTATATTGCACTCCCATAGTCCTCCATATAGTATTTTGCAGCCCTATAGTCCTCTATATAGCATATTGCAGCCTCATATCACTCCATATGGCATAATGCAGCCTTACAGCTCTCTATATAGTATAATGCAGCGTCATAGTCCTCCATATAGCATAATGCAGCCTCACATCCTTCCATATAGTATAATGCAGCCTCATAACTCTTGTGAGGCACAGCCAGCATGATCCCATGGCCGGGTGCATCAAATGGGTTATCAGCTTAGGATCCTGTTCACATGAGCCTGTTTTCCTGTGTGTTAGTGCTGTAAACCTCTCCGGTACAATGGGTTAATAGACAGGAGATTCATGAGCCAAAGGAGCGGCTGTGAGTAGCTGATGACACCAATGAGGAGTGGCTGATGAGACCAATGAGTGACCAAAGGAAAGTAATGGGTGCTGATTGCTGACAGCCCAGGTGGGTGTCAGATGGGTGTGGCGAGCAGGACTTAACCTGCCAGGTGTGTGTTAGAGGGGAGTTCAGTTCAGTTCAGTCTGTGAGAGAGACCCAGCCAGTGTGGGTGTGAGATCAGAGGCGTTTCGTCCTGTTGGGATGAGAGGGAGGCTTGGCCTGCTGCATGCGGGAGGCACCTGTCCCTCCGATGGTGTGTGTGAACCTGTGGCCAGACACAGGGGTGAAGAGGGCTTCTAGAGTGGGGAACCGAGGCCGATCCTGGAAGGCACTCGACTCAGGCGTGGGCACAGTCGTCGACCTGCCACAGGATGGAAGTTTGGTGGCAGTTGTCGGGCGTAAACACGTGGTGAGGAGGCCTTGGTGACACTCGGTGTACCTGGTGACTCAGGTTTGCCAATCCCTGTTATGGACCCAGGGGAGCCCCAGTCCATGGATATTGTATGATGGGCTGTGAGCGTGTGTGAGGAGTAAGGTATTGGTCAGGCTGGAACCTGTACCGTACCATGTGGTGGGAGACCGCGTACGGCTTGAGAGCCAGACGGTCATGGCCGCTATTGGGACCGACCAGGGGTCGTGATATGAAAGAAAAAGAGGGACAGCGCCACAGACCTTTGATGGTGCAAAAAAATTCCTTAGTGTTTATTCTATGGTCATAATACAGCGACGTTTCGACCACTACTGTGGTCTTTATCAAGCTTGATAAAGACCACAGGAGTGGTCGAAACGTCGTTGTATTATGACCATGGAATAAGCACTAAGTAATTATTTTGCACCATCAAAGGTCTGTGGCGCTGTCCCTCTTTTTTTTTAGTATCGTTGTGATCCGGATTGGACTCTACGGTTGGGACGTGCGTCCAGGTGCTGGCTGGGATACGGAAGGCCTAGCATGCAACCCCAGCTGCTGTGACCAATTATCCTTTATATAGGGGTCGTGATATGGTCCCGTTGATCTTGGAGGAATGTGTCTGAAGGCTGTCCACAGTGTAGCAGCTGTATGAGACCAGTGTGAACGGGCTGTACCGGATCCTGGGAGTGGGGTCTGGGTTAGTACTAAGTGTTATGTAAATAGAGTTAGGTGACTGGAACCGCCATTGGGACCTACAGGGCCCAGTGATAGATAGTTATAGTAAATGTATGTGTTCTATGATATATGTAATGTAATGTATTATGTGATGTGCTTTTCTAATGTAATGTAATTAATTATGTGATCAATGTTTGATGTGCTACCGAGTTATGATATGTATGTGCTAAATAATCATTTGTTACATTATAAGCACATGTTGGTGTAATTTCTGTGGCCAAGCGAGTTCTCTGAGTCGCTACCTCACACTTTCTATACAGTATAATGGATCTATTCCTCCTCCCCATAATCCTCTGGCCACCATGTACTCACTTATAAAAAATAAATCTGTATCTGTTCCTGTACCTCTTTCTGTTCCGCTGCAGTTGCATTCTCCTTGCCAAAGCTGAAAACACAGGAGGAAGCAGTGTCGGCATGCGTTTCACAGTGGAACGCATAATGAAGGAAGTGCCGCCTACTCTTAGTGATCCGCCTTGGAAATAGGAAATGAGGGGCGGGAGCAGTCGGATGCATGAGGTCCCTGACACAGAGGCCCCAGAGCACCCGTGTGCTGCCACACATTGACACATGAATCTGTGTTCTCGGGTATGCCCATCCATGTGAAATGGCACAGAGGGCAGCAGGCAGCACGGGCCCCTGTGTCTTTGGGCCCCATCGCAGTCGCGACCTCTGTGACCCCGGTTGTTACTAACCAGGTTGACATTATTTTGGAGCAAAAGAGTGTAAATGAAATCCCATTATGAGAAGGTGTACCCCAATTAGCGATGGTCACTAACTCTAGTAGTTCACCTCACTATGTGCCAACAGACCACAAAATAGATGGGGGAATAGCAGGACCCAAGCTGACTGTTTGATATCTGCACATAGAAAACTATATACACAGCCCAGAAAGAGAGAGCCATGTCCTGTATGTATAAAGTACAAGAAACAAAGGCAAAAACAAAGAAATAGACCATCACGTGTTGGTATAAGGGCCTTATGTACGTGCATATGCACACTGTGGCCATTGAATATATTTATTTGAACGTGGTAGATACAGTATAGCTAAAGTTGTGAACCAAAGTAATCAGAGAGTTTTGAATGTTGGAGAATTTACAATTAAGATCTGTATTTCTGTGTAAAGCTCGGGAAACACAAGGCCACATGCAAATAATACAAGTAAATAGAATGATATAGAAAAGACATTTATAGTATTGTAAAACAGAGGCTACACTGATAGAATAATGATTCATATTGCTCAGCACAATTGTGAGGATTATTGGATTGCTTCAGCAGCTTTTTCAGATGAACTTTGAAGGCATGAAGCATTGAAGCATGATCCAGAGAGGCTGGAATGTAACGTCCTGAATGACTGCGTAGAGGCAGAGAGGCTCCGGACAGATAAGGACAGGTGGGGAAGGAGATTAATGCAGATAAAAGTGAGTGCAATGATGTGAAATCCCCCAAAGGCCTGAAAGAAAATGTTAAATTCCATGACTCTAAAATTCGATGATGGACCAGTCAGAAAAAAAAACGATAGTGGGCGGAAAGTTAAAAATAAGTAGCCTTATATAGAAATAACTATAGAAATAACTAATATCCGACATTTTTAGGCAAGATAAGGATGTATTCAAAGGAGAAGATCCAGTGTCTTTGCATTTTGGGTTGATGTATGTTATTTGCTATTATTACTATATACATTGCGTTTCTGCACTATAACTGAGCCTTTGTCAAGTATAACCAGTTGTTGAAACAGAAATATTTACATTATGTAATACAACAGCGGGACAGAACAGGTTACTGTTTTTCCTCACATGTATCCCTATGGTGCTGGATCGGTTCTATTTGACCATCTGTTTTTGTGTATTCTGTGCTGGATTCGTTTTGTCCGGTTTTTCACCATCCCCAAAAACGGAGCCTGAAGCATTTTTGGGCTCCGGTGAAAAAATCTGACAAAACCAGATAGAAAGGGATCTGGGGAAATCCGGGGCACATAACAAGGGAGTCTAAGGGCGCCGGATCCGTGAAAAAATTGGATCGTTTCCCGGATCTGATTTTAAGTACAGAGCATGCTCAGAAATCCTGCACTGCAAACTTCAGCAGCACTACTTCAAGCACAGGCTGTGAATTCAGCACCTAGCACAGAGGCAGAGCAGATACGGGCATACTTCAGTACTATGGACATCGCAGAAAACATCTTGCTAACAACAGGATATATTTGGCCACACTTTCTACACATCCTGTCCTGTCAGGTTCTGTCAGAGGGATCCTGCAAAAAAACAGGATCCACCTTAACAGCCAAAAAACCATGGTGTGAAGCCAGCCCTACACAGCTTAGCAAGTTGAGAGCATAGTCAGACTTGATCCTTAATGTGTCTTTTATGCCACTTAAATTAAACTACTGCATTAAGACAGTGCCTGGTCTTTTCTTTCCATTTCATTGACCTTCTTGACTGGGAAGCCGGCATGTGTGCATGAAAGTTCTGAAGTATGGATGAGGTATGACGGACACTACACTACAGCAGATGTGATATTACAAGGGCCTTGATAAACATTTGTGTAGTAGAGGAATATAGCTCTTGCTTCATCCTACGTGGTCTACAATAAAATTGCTATAGTCGTTTTTCAAAACTCTTAGAAAGTAATGGTGCCGTCACACAGCACGATCTGGCCAGCGATGTCGGAAGCGATGCGCGGGTGCCCGCTCGGTTCCGACATCGCTGGCCAGCTGTCACACAGCATCGCTGCGGCCGGCGACTCCGCAGCGATGCGGGCGGTGACATCGCTCGCTGGGCTGTGCCCAGCCCAGCAAGCGATCCGCAGCAACGCTGCAGTATAGGCTGGATCGCCGCCAACATCGCTCTGGCGATGTCACACGGCACGATCCAGCCTTATCGCAGGTCGCATGTTGACAGGTTTACGGTACTTCCCGTAAACCTGTCAACCTGCGACCAGCGATAAAATGCGGTCGCGCCGCTCGTTTACACAGCGCGACGTTGCTAGCGACATCGCTGATACGTCACTTTTTCGGCGATGTCGGTAGCGACGTCGGCAGGTGTGACGGCACCATAAGACTTGGTATTTGCTTCTGTTAAAGAGTCAGATTTCCCTACATGTTGAAATTTCTTCCCACGATCTGCAATGAAATGCACCATTTATCTAAATTCCATGTCCTGTTAGTTCACTGGTGAGACACTAATATTTCTCTATATATTATTCAATCTATGTTTATACATTATGGCACCGATTCATCAAGACCAGCATTGATGAGGGACCATGCTGGAGTCAGAGGCACCTGATTCATTATTCTCAATGAAGTAGGCATGTCTACAAAGTGGCATCTGGAAGATGTGTCTCGTAAGTCAAGCACAGCTCGTCATAAATTAGTCAAGCGGTTGTCAACTTGCCCCATCAGGTCCTATTCGCCAGCAGGAAATTGCCCATAGTCACCAAAATTTTGTGCAATTTTGCAGTGTGCAAAAATATTATGACTTTTCAAAACGTTTCACACCAGCTTTGATAAATTGAGGTTTATGTGTCTTCTTCTTTAGGCATTTAGTTGAAGATATTCCTATTTATGGTATAATGCTATCACAAACCCTTTTTGTTATTCTGAGATCTGTACTTTTAGAATAATTTTAATCACATATCGAACAGAGGGGTTCTTTGCATTAGTTATTTTAATTCAGTGATTGTCATATTAATAAACTGTGCATGAACATCTTAGGCCCATGAAACCTTGGAATTTCTGCATTTGGTGCAGGTAGGTCTTGTGACTCCAATCATACAAGTGAATTATGCATTGTAAATGGTGTACTGTCTGGTGTCATAGTTGGTAAAGGACTGGGATTTCTTGGATCCAAGAGTTGAAATAATCCTTAAGGTTCAACAATCCTACTACATATAACATGTTTCATTGTTGCATACAATCTAAAAGTTTATTTACATCAATTAGATCCAAAGAGAAAAGGGCTCTTTAAGGCCCTGTTACATGTTACGGATATCGTTAACGATATCCTTGCACCGTCACTGGTTTGATTCTAAAATAGTAATTTATCTAATTTCTAATTATTCTCTCATTAAACGTCACTGGTTTGGTGACGTTGCAGCGATGTCGAAACGACATTGTTGTGTGTGATACGTATGAACGATCAACACCAATAAGTCAATGATCGTAGATTTATGGTCCTGTCCATAAATCTATTGTTGGTCTCCTGCTGGGCGGCCAGCATCAGCGCATGTGACAGAGGGAGGCCAACGATGGACGAGCTCCCAGCGCTGCACAGCAAGCGCTGGGAGCTGGTAACCATAGTAAACAGCGGGTATCTAGGCAGCGCCCAGCGCCTAGTTACCGATGTATACCCTGGGTACCAGCCTTCTCCGCTTACAGGCTGAGAACCAAGGTACACAGCGGGGAAGTAGGGACAGTGTTGTCCATAGTTACCCTCTGTGTACTTTGGATACCAGCCTGTAAGCGGAGAAGGCTGGTAACCAGGTTATACATTGGGTAACTAGGTGCTGGGCGCTGCCTAGATACCCGCTGTTTATCATAGTTACCAGCCTGCTCCCGCTTACCGCAACCTGGCGGTGGGAGCTAGACATCGTGGAAAGAATATTTTATTCTTTTCCATGATGTCGCTTGTCCACTGGTCGCTGATGAGTCTGCCTGTATGACAGCTCACCAGCAATCAGTTCATGATGTGACAGCGATCCACATCGTTTGTCAGATCGCTGCCACATCGCAGCGTGTAACGGGGCCTAAACTGACTGGCCTGAAAGTCATCTCCAAATAGCATTGTGTTCTGCTGGACTCTTAAGGCCCCGTTCAATGCTTTGATATCGTTAATGATATCGTTGAAACGTCACGGGTTTTGTGACGTAGCAACGACGTCATTACAACGTCGTTGTGTGTGATACGTAGATACAACCAACGATAAGTCCGCTGATCGTTGATCGCAGGTTTATGAACCGGACCATAAATCTGTTGTCCGTCGTTCGTTCAACCTGCAAAATCGTTCTGTGTGACACCTTTCCAACTATCTCGTTTACGACTTTGCCTATTCAGAAATGAAGCACGTAGGCGACCAAACAACCGCAAGTATCGTTCGCTTGTCGCTGAATCGTTGCTGCATCGTTCACAATATCTGTATGTCTGACACCTCAGCAGCGATCATAAAACGATGTCCCAGCGATCTCGGCCAGGTTGGATCGTTGGTCGGATCCCTGGCACATTGAAGCATGGAACGGGGCCTTAAGTACCTCTGATTCTTTGAGATTTACAAAGAACAGGGGGAGGAAGGATTTTAAATGGTGTACTTTGTTGTGTTGATATTGTTCAACATGAGTACTGGCAGAGCAGGGAATGGTGCTCTTTGCAGAGTATAAAAGAAGACGTGCAGCGAGAAGTCAAAGGGTGGAAGTGTGAAGTTTGCCTCCTAGTTCTCGCTAACCATTTCAGAGATTATTAGAGATGATTTGACTGAATTTCTGAATAAATCTCACTATTAGAGACTGAGTAGACCAGGTGGAGAGCAATAAAAATGAATAGAGACACCATCCCTTCCAGCCCCTGGGCTACAGGGGAATATATCAGAAGTATGCCAAGAGACTGTGCTCCACTGGAAAACCAAATTATTGTCACTCCATCCTTGGCCGTGCCGCTGGCAATGATGATAAGGATTCTCCTCTATGGTGTTCATTGCCATGCTTCTTTGAGTGACATCATTAATGTCTCCTGTACAGGTCCAGCGTCTTAGCTAACCACAGTGGTTGGTCAGTGGAGCAATTGGAGGGAAAGTTTGGTTGCCAATTGGGGATCATGGCAATTTATTAAAGTTCCTTTTGTCCATTTTGCTGTAATAGGAACAAATGCCGAAATGCCCGCGCTGCCAAACAGGAATCACCAGGAAACGAAGAGTTAACTGGGCAGATTTTTTCTTTATTTCATCCTACGCGTTTCGGAGCCTCTATCCGAGCTCCTTCCTCAGGGAACAACCTTTGTTCCCTGAGGGAGGAGCTCGGATAGAGGCTCCGAAACGCGTAGGATGAAATAAAGAAAAAATCTGCCCAGTTAACTCTTCGTTTCCTGGTGATTCCTGTTTGGCAGCGCGGGCATTTCGGCATTTGTTCCTATTACAGCATTCCTGTTTCCACGTTTATCGTGAAGGTGCGGCCCTGCAGCAGCCATCTTATAAGCCATCTTACAGGCGATTATACTGGTTGTGGGTGACACAACTGAATCAGGTGAGCAGTTCTTAATTTACACCGATATAACTTTTAAAAAAAAGGATAAGACCCTATGCGCATTTATCTCACGTTTGCAGGTTATTTTGTCCATTTTGTCATTGCAAGTTATTGTATTACCAATGCTTCTCTGGTGTAATAATAATATTAATAATAATAAAGCTTTATTTATATAGCGCCAACATATTCCACTGCGCTTTACAATGTAGGGTTAGAGTACAGAAAATATAATACAGTAAGTAATTACAGTAGAGAACAAATACAGTACAATAATTGGATACAAAACAATAGGCATAGAATCAATGTAATAAAGAAAATACAATAAATAAAGCAAGAAATGAAGGTGACCCTGCTCAAAAGAGCTTACAATCTACAACGGGATAGGGGTTGCACTGATGGTCCAGGCATCTTGAGGAAATGGGGCATAGAACTAAGCTTACATGGATGGTCATTATACAATCTGTGTAGACCTTTTTTGGTTTGGTGGAGTTTATAGAAGAGTAATGTCCAGAGGGATAGCCCATTCACTGTCTACAGTACAAAGGACTTCTATTAGGGAGTATGATAGGCCGCCTTAAAAAGATGCGATTTTAGGGATCGTCTGAAGCCATGCAAGTTGTGGATAGTCCTGATTTCTTGGGGTAAAGCATTCCAGAGGTTTGGTGCAGCTCTGGAGAAGTCTTGGAGCCGGGAGTGGGAGGATCGGATTAGTACAGATGTCAGTCGAAGGTCATTTGAGGAACATAGAGAACGGGTGGGGTGATAGACAGAGATGAGGGAGGAGATGTAGGGGGGTGCTGCACTGTGAAGAGCTTTGTGGGTGAGAAGAAGCAATTTGGATTTGATCCTGTAGTATACGGGCAGCCAGTGTAATGACTGGCAAAGAGCAGTGGCATCTGAGTAACAATTGGCCAGATGGGTGATCCTGGCTGCTGCATTAAGGATGGACTGGAGAGGAGAAAGTCTGGTGAGGGGGAGGCCACTTAATAGAGAATTGCAATAGTCAAGGCGGGAATGGATTAGGGCCACGGTGAGGGTTTTTGTTGTTTCCAGGGTGAGAAAGGGGCGGACTCTAGAGATATTCTTCAGGTGTAAGCGACAGGAGCGGACGAGACATTGTGTGTGGGAGGAGAGGAACATTTCTGATACCTAAATCTTGTTCCTGTTTATACTCCTGTTTAACCCCTGGATGACCTATTGAATCCATAACCTATACCCTTGTACTTCCTGACTTCTCTATCATCTCCACCCAAGAACTTAAATGTGACTATACATTTCTCATGTATCGCTATTATACCTGCTGCCTCCACTCTCACTGCCTTCCTCTGTCAAGCCAGTGACCCATTCACCACTTTTCCAAAATGGCTAATGAAAAGGCATTAGGAGCAGTGTGGTAAGTCTGACCTCACTTCTGCTGCCTTTCCATTAGTGTGGGAAAGACAAAAGATGATAACAATGGTCATCTGAGAGGAGAACGGACTACCAATTTAACAAAAACAGGCATTAAAAGCAGAACAGAAGGCACGAGGTATTGCATCTACATAGGAAATGCATAGTCATTAATGATACAAATTGTCCTTCTGGACATGATCTCAAAATCCTTCAACTACATTCTTGGCTCTTCTTTTGTCTTTTTTTTCCATCTGCCTAGTTGTGACCTGGATTCAAAACATCATTCATTACCAAGTATCCAACATCCAAAATGGCTTCTGCCATGAAGGCCTGATCTCTATATGCTAATTAAGGGTTAAAACCAGCAAGCTCCTTTGACCTGCTAATCAGAGTGGAAGTCTGCACATGGTCTCTTAGGACTCATCCAGAGTTTGTGAGATTTCAATCCTTATTTTTTTCAGAGATAGAACTGGTACAGAGTAAATTCTATGAGGCTGTACATATGAAGGATTTAATTTGCGGTCTGAGTTGCAAGGGCAAAATCACGGAGATGTGTCCAATATTAGGCTGGAACATATGGTCCGAGAGGCATGCAAGATGCTCACACAAGTCTTGCATGACTCACCCCTGACAGCCACCGACTCTCTGGACAAGGACGCATTAGCTGTATGTGTTTTTGGCCGCTGACGTGCTCCTGTCCAGAGAGCTGGTGGTCATCCCGGGTGAGTCATGCAAGACTTGTGTGAATATCTCGCATACCTCTTGGATGAGTGTTTCCACCCGTAATCTGAGCGTCGGATCAATATTGGCCAAGCAATGGGTCATTAAAAAAATCGGATAGAACTTAGTTACTGTAGAAGATGGTAGAGAAAGTATTTTTGTTGCCCTTCTGAGGGAAAAACTGATGAAACACAGATGAAACTTTAAGGCCCCTTTCACATTGTGCATCTGTGCAGTTACCTGCGTTTGCCTGCCTGCACTAGCGCAAAAAGGCAAACGCAGGGCTGCACATGAACGCAGAGATGCGTCCCTGCCACCATTACCTGCTATGGGAAGCACAGAAAGTGAAATGCCGGGGCGCAGGTCTGAAGAGAGGCGGAGTCTGAGCGCACGCGTCACACAGAACGTGCCGGAGATGTCGTTAATGGTGTCTCCAGCGCGTCATGAGTGATGCGTACGCTCAGACTCCGCCCCTCTTCAGACCTGCGTCCCGGCATTTCACTTCCTGCGCTCCTCATAGCATGTAATAGCGGCTGGGATGCAGGCAAGCGAAGGAGCTGGCCATCTCTGCGTTCATGTGCAGCCCTGCGTTTGCCTGAATAGTACCTGCGCTTGCTTTTTGCGCTAGCGCAGGAAAGCAAACGCAGGTAGCTTCACAGATGCACAAATATGAAAGGGGCCTGATGAAATCACAGTTGGAACTCAACCACTGTATCTCCAAAGTGAGAAAAGAGGCTTTCTGAATGAACCCTTGATTGATTTCTTATGGTATGAGCGCACATTGAGTATATGCTTGCAGACATTTCTGCACCAAATCTGCATCTACTAGCAGGAAGAATGCACAAAAACTGTAATGCGTTTTTGATACATTGCATGAGTTTTTGCATGTGTTTTTCATGGTTGGAAAAACACTGCATGAATTGACATGCTGCAGATTTACCTGCAATGGTAAAAAAAGCAACGTGCACCAAAAGTTCAGGATTCTCTTCGACTTTGCTGGCGAAAGGATTTGCGCAGTTTTGTGGAAAAAACTGCACTAAGAATGCGATAAAAATGCACTTTGTGAACAGAGCCTATCAGCCACATCCCCAAGGAAGAATTAAATATCCTTTTGCCATTGCAAAATGTCTTCTAAACTTTGCAAATAAGTTATGGCCACTTTACACACGGCTACATTTCTAGCTTATCCACAGGTAACTTACTGGCTGCAGTGAAATCATGGAGACTTTATTCCATTTGTACACAGTAACAAGATAGAACCATGTCTCCATGACAAACCATGAATTAATTTAAGAAAGAAGAGCAGGGTGTCCTATAGGACTGTGGAGACATTTATTTTTATCCTGAACGATTCCCTGAGTATGGAATGGAGAACACTGAGATACGAGACGTGTATATGTGCCGCGTCCAGATATAATATTTATATAAAATGCAACGATAAGAAAGAAGTAATAGACCTTTGTGGTAGAAAATATGGATCCTTACAAGACTAATATGTTTTTAAGTTCCTTGACTGATGGAGAGGGCTAATTATTTTGAACCTAACTTGCAACGAGGGATTTGAAGCAGGAACTAAATGAGACAGAAAACATTCAAAACACAGAACCACATTGTAAAAAGTAGATGAACTCCCTGTGATCTTTCATGAAACTGACATCTTCAACAAATAGCAACAGCTTAACTTCAGTCTCTTCCTGTACTTAACTAGGAACAGATCCAAGGCACTTATATATTCCTCTGCAGGAAAGGCAGATAGAGGCATACTAAGTAATACAGGATGTCTTAGGGGTTATTTATCAGGAGAAATTTATGGTATTGGTAAATTAAATCCAAGAATATGCATAATAGGCACAGCGCTACATGGTATTGATTTATATTGGAATACATTTTGTACATGGCCGTTGTGTTATTGGAATCAGATTAGACATGTGGTTTACATCTAAATTTATACATAAACAATATACTACAAGTAAATAAATCTAGGTTTATATGGATGGGCTAGGGCGCAGATATGGAGAGTGAAAGGTCTTGGTGCCCAACATGCCACTTTTGGGCTGGCTCATTAAAGGGGTTGTCCAGTCTAAAAGGATAATTCTGCAGTCACTATGTGTCTTCTCTTTCTTTTTGAGCTAATAGTTTATAAACCAAATACATAAAATGTATAATATTTTTTTAGAGTAAAAGTTGTACAATTCTCTCAATAACCGTTAGAATCTTTCACTGTAGTTTTTAACGGCACAAGTATAGCATTAAACAGAAACCATGCACAAATCTCTGTGACGTCCTATCATGGCACTACCAGAAGCGGACTAATTATCACCTACCGCTGTGAGTGGGGTGACGTCACAGTCAGGTTCACCTCAGGTCAGCTAGAGAGATGCGGCTACGTTCTGACTGGAATCTATGACGTTACCTCGCTCACGGGGATAGCTGAAAATCACTCAGTTTCCTGTCACATTATGATAGGACATCACAGTGGATTGGGAATGATTTCTGTGGGAGTAATGAAGATGAATTAGGACTGTATTTGTGTTATTTTTCCAAATAAACTATTTTTCATGGTGTGGTATATTATTTACTATCTACTTAGAGATTCTTAATGGCCAGGCCCAACATTGGCCTGACATTATGAACCTCAAGCTTAGTGCAGTTGGCAATACATAATTGGCATGAACCCCTTTATTACCCTGTTTACCACCAGCAACTGGAAGTGTCGGGTACAGCTCAAAAAAAATGGCGCTTCTATGAATCTGCCATTTTCTTGGGTGGCGGCATGCTGTAATTCACAGAGGAGGAGCCCATAACACTTGGGCTTCCCTACGCTTAGGATTCCAGTCACCAGCTGCCTAGTTGTACCTTGCTGGCAACCAAAAATACGGAGAAACATCCTGTTGATTTTTTTCTATTATTTCAAGAAATAATTTAAGAAAAAGGCTCCACTTCTTTTTTTTAATACCAGCCAGATAAAACTAGGCATCTGGGAGTTGGTGACAGCCCGTACCTTCCTGCTGTACCTGTGCTGGTGACTAGCAAAGCCCCATGTCATTCAAAAATCCTATCCCAAAATCCGTGCTAAATACACAGCAAATAGGACATGTTGTGAACACTGCAGCATATTTGCTGCGTATTTAAAATCTAACATTGAGGAATTCATGGAATTTCTGTGTAGTTCCAGCATAGTGCTAGAGTGCAGTGTTGGCTTTTAGGTCAGCCGCAGCTGCGAGAAAGTGACAACCAGCCTAGCAAGAAGAGCTTGTGCCCTATATTATTCTGTGAAAAGGTTAATAAAAATGTATGTGTGTATGTGGGGGGGGGAGAGGGAAATAGGCGAGGGGCAGCATGAGTGGTTTCTAACCACAACTTTATTATCAATGAATAAAGTCCCATCGGTTTTTGCCGCTGGAGTGGGACTTATGCCTGTTCTCTACATAGCTCCTATGTTCTCTATGTTGAGAACTGTCAAAACTGGCATGTCTAGCTCCAGTGGCAAAAGCCAGAAACTGACTGGCTGCTGTGAGCAGCGTGTCGTTGCAGTCTGGTTCACCTGAGGTCAACTACAGTTACGAGGTTGAGCTGTGACCTGAGATGAACCAGAGTTTCATGTAACTGCAGCCAATCGGGTTTCCGGCCCCATTTTGGACACCCTGAAGATGCTAAAAACACCTGCAAACTCCAGGAAGCTTAAAAAAGTAATATAAAGCTCGAAAAAAATCTAGACGTTGAAAGGAAATGGTAGACATGAGGGCTGGGAACACTCCAAACCATAAAGAAAGTGGGTCTTCTGGCGACTGTTTTAGCCAAACATTCAGGGAAAGTTTAGGGCCATTTTAAATTTTGAACTTTTTTCCCAAACAAAGCCACCTTCGTAAATTGCTGGGGTCTCCAAATGCGAACACAATTTGCAACGTTTGTTCCGAATTTGAAATTGGCTAACATGTTTGGGGAAAGTTCGCTCATCCCCAGTCATGGGGTCATCAATGGCATTTTAGATTGCACCGTCAGTGTTTGACAGCATGATCCAAGGTGTTAACAGCAGAGGGTGGATCGCTGATCTGCCCACATCTGATAGCTTCACATGTCTGCTGATCAGAACAGCTAGTATGTGCAGAGAATGATGGGAGATCGGTGCATGGACTTACATCAAAGGGAGGGAGGCGGACAAGAACGTGTCTATGTGTCCTTGGTTGTAAAGGAATTAAATTATTGCAGGGTATTTTCTCATTTTGTTTTTATCCCAGGTTTTATTTGTTAACAACGTCACGGGCCGGCAAGGGGGTTTGACGTGCGCTCAGGCGCGGTGCTCACATCAAACACCCGACATCTCAGCAGATCTCATCAGCTGAGATGTAAGGGTAACAGCACCAATCGGATCCGGGATCTGTTCGGCGCTGTTAACCCCTTGGATCCCGCTGTCAATCACTGACAGCGGGATCCAAGGTGGCCGCGGCGGGGAAGGCACTTTTCCCCGGCTGCTTCAGAGATCCTGCAATAATATCGCGGGATCTCCGGCACTCAAGTGACAGCCCGGGGTCCTGGCTAGACCCCGGATGCTGTCACTGAGCAGTTCCGGGTTGTGGTTGGCAGGCGCTGCCAACCACAACAGGTCCACGATTCTGAGAGATACAGATGAGCTGCAGCTCATCTGTATCTCCCAGAAGTGATTGAAATGTGCAGCAAGGTGCCTCTTAAAGAGGCAGTGTAAAAATAAGAATTAATAAAAAAATTAAATTTTTAAAAACCTGTTAAAAATATATATATATATTTAAAAGTTCAAATCACCCTCCTTTTCCCCCAATCACAATAAAAGTATTAAAAAAAAAATACACGTTTGGTATCGCCGCGTTCAGAATCGCCCGATCTATCATCGTATTAAATCCGTTAATGAGAGCCGTAAACTCCGTAACGGAAATAATGGTCCAAGCGCCAAAATTCAGTTTTTTTGATCGCCATAACATTGCTATAAAATGCAATAATGGGAGATCAAAACTGTGGATCCCCCCAAAAATTGTATCATTAGAAACGTTAGCTCAAGACGCAAAAAATAAACCATCATTCAGCCCCAGATCCCGAAAAATGAGGACGTTAGGGGTCGCAGAACACGGCGCAAAAAGTCATTTTTATTTTTTCAAATTTCTGAATTTTTTTTCACCACCTAGATGCCAATAAAGGTATACATGTTTGGTGTCTACGAACTCGTGCCGACCCGAGGCATCACTCTTTAATGTCGGTTTTACCATATTGTGAACATGGCGACTAAAATACCCAAAAAACAAACGTGTTATTGCACTTTTTTTGCAATTTCACTGCATTTAGAATTTTTTTGCAATTTCCCTGTACACTATATGGTAAAATAAATTATTGCATATGAAATTACAACTCATCCTGCAAAAAACAAGCTGTCATATGTCTATATTGACGGAAAAGTAAAAAAAGTTATGGCTCTTGGAAGCAGAGGAGCAAAAAACGAAAATGAAAAATGAAAATTTCCAAGGTCATGAAGAGGTTAAGAGCCTCAATGTGAATGTGGATCTAAACATTGCACTTATTACAATAGGTGTTCCGTCCCATTTCTTTAGTTTTTCTACATTTGTATAATGCCAGAGACACATTGAGTGAGACACATACTCACAAGAAGCAACTATAAAAGGAAAAAAAAGCGCAATAGCGTCTTATCTCTTAAATGCTTACATATAGAAACATTTGTCACTGCTCACCTCTTTAGCTTGTGTAGCACACAACCAGCATAAGCATATGGTATGACTGCTGCAGGATCCACACTCCACGTGTGCACGATTGCACCGGAAAACGTATCCAAAAAAGACAGTGCTCAAACGATCCGTGGTGCCATACAGTGAAAAGGGCTACAAAGGTTCTGTCAGATAATAGTGGCTTCATTCTACGCGTTTTAGAGCTATTGCCCTGCTCCTTTAACAGAAAGCCAACTTAGTACCAGTACCAGGTTGGTTTTCTGAGGAAGGAGCAGTGCGATAGCTCTGAAACGCGTAGAATGGAGCCACTATTATCTGACAGAACCTTTGTGGTCCTTTTCATCACATGGCAGCGCGGATCTTTTGAACATTGTCTTTTTTGGATACATACTCGCATGAGTCTGGCGTGCCTCACCCCTAATGGTTGTTGGCTCTCTGGAGGGGAGCTTGTGTTTCTCTTCTTGTGTTTTTATGTATCTCACATGCGTCTTGCTCAGTGTGTCTCTGGCCTAAGTGGTTTAGTTACTTAGTCACTCTTTGAGATGTCTTAGGAGACGCTTACAGACCGACATAATTTGTAGTCACTGGAATGTTGTGTAAAGCTTTACACAAGGTCTTAGACTATTGTCATCTAAGCAATGAAACAATGAATACATGAATGTTACCATTAGCTGATTACATGAAATGTGGAGAACATTGATTTTTCATATTCTTTGAAAAATGAATGGTTACAGAAAACAAGTGAACAACATCTGGTCTATTGAAATACAATTAGGTAACGCAAGGGTATTCATCTCTTGATCTGCTTATTAATAATGTTTATTAAAAAGAATTCACAAAGGTAACCATCTTGAGACAAAGCACGACGTAGTGTAATAACACTATGTATATTTAATAATTGGATGACATTGTAAAATACTACAGGCAAAAATGGAATATAAGTCACAGAAGTGAAGACAATGTGTAACAATCTATGGCATTTCCAGCATTTAGTATGTACCTAATGATACTCACATTGTGTGGATATGACCAGCTGGTGCCATTATACTCTACCCTATCTGGCGTGTTAGCCACAAACTGCTTCTCTCATTAGTGTCTCAATTTACACATCACGCACAGGTGTCAAGCAGTGAATGGCGCTGTGGTCATTAAAACTTCTTCACACCATCAAATAGAAGACATCAACCCAGCACCTGCAAGATGTCCTACCGAGATGGAATATTTTAACGATACAATCCGGGAAATGGAATTTTGTTTAAAAATGGTCAATGGTATAGGGGTATAAATATATATTTTTTAATTTAGTGAATTTTTAGCAATTGATTAGAAGAAATTACCATTGTTTTCAAGAAAAAATTGCTTAAAACGAATTATTATTCTACTGAAAAGATTAATTTTACCAATCCACTTGTGGCCTGGTTTGACAGCTTTTTCCAAAACAGTGGGGGATATCTGGAAAAATAAATGAAAGCAGCTGTCTTGGAAAAAAAAGCTGTGAGGATGAGTTGAAATTATTTTTGCAAAGTTTTACCTGACCACCAATGTGGGGCTCGATCAAAATATATTGTAATTGGAATCTTACACATCTTTATATTTCGGTCATATATATATATATATAGAATTATATCTGAATTTTGTTCATTTACTGTATTTTCTTCACCTTGTGAATTAAATCCCACCATCAAAAGAGAACCAACCAGTAATCTTTTAAAATGTAAGTATACTTTGATGTCAAATTTGGTGCTAAGGCGTCACCAGGTTCCATTACTTTGTCCCTTAAGACATGCGTCTCTTAGGATCTGACGTGCTCTTTCATTTTTAATTCAAAGGGTCCACTGATTATAAGCTGATCTCAAGATATCTAGTCACTGTTGGCCTTCGTCAATCAGATGTAATCTAGAGAGGCAGCCAGCAGCAAGTGTTCAATTTCCTTGCAGGGCCACCACAGGGTAAGTGAAGCATTATACATTTATCATTGAAATCAAGGAGCTGTTCATAAAATGAATGGATGTACAAGGTTCTCCAGATAAAGACCCCCAGGTGCTGAATGGAGAAATGCCTGTTAACACCTATAAAGTGGTTGGAAATTAAAGGGAACCCGTCAGCTCGTTCTACCCCCCTATGCTATTACTACATATCCCTGCACCTTTCTAGTTGATCCCTAACCATCCCTGTCTGAGCTAAAAGTGCCCTATTAAGTTTAAGAAAAATGATTTGTAACTTACATGCAGTCTCCATCTGGAGAATGGAAGGCCAGGCTCCGGGGCTCCATTCTCCCCTCTCGCTGGTTCTCAGCATGCCCCCTGGGTATCATCAGTCTCTTTGTTGTTCCACCTCTGTTTGAAGTTCCGACACCTCTCGTAGTACTATGCACCGGCCGACACATCATATCTGGTCTGGTACATTGTGGGGGCTTATGACGTGTATGCCTCGGCTTCAATATGCACATTGCACATGGCCGTTCCACGTGATCAGCCCCACAATGCACTTGTCAGATATGATGTTCCGGCCTGCGCATCATGCTGCGAGAGGAGGTGGGAATTTCAAACAGAGGTGGAACAACAGGAAGACTGATGACGCCCAGCGGGGCGTGCTGAGAGCCAGCAAAGGTGGAGAATGGAGCCCCGGAATCCGCCTTTCCAGTCTCTGGGTGGAGACTGCATGTAAGTTATAAATAATTTTTCTTAAACTTTATAGGTGATTTTTAGATCAGACATGATCAGACATGACAGGATGGTTAGGGATCAGCTCCCAAGGTGCAGGGACAGGTAGTGATAACATAGGGGTGTAAAACGAGCTGACAGGTTCGCTTTAAGTAAATCTATGATGGGGCTCAGAAATCAACTTTTTATGTCCAGTGGTTGTCCATCCACTACAGAGTACAATAGGAAATTATCATTCTCACCCACAAAACCCTTTACAGTTCTGCACCACCCTACATCTCCTCCCTCATCACGGTTTATCGCCCTACATGTGCCCTCCATTCCATAAGTGACCTAAGACTGACATCGTCTACAAAACCTCCACTCCCATCTCCAAGACTTCTTGTCAGCTGCGCCAATTCACAAGAGCAAACTACCGTATATACTCGCGTATAAGCCGAGTTTTTCAGCCCAAAAATTGGGCTGAAAAGTACCCCCCTCGGCTTATACGCGAGTCAGTGCTGTATACCGATGTATACATTGGTACATACCGATATATACATCGGTATACAGCAGCCCCCGTAATGCAGGGCCCCCCCAGCCTGACTCCGGTCACCTGTAAAGGAAACTATACTTATCACAGTGCCGCTGTCCGCGCCCGCTCGCACCCGCTCGCAGCTGCCGTACGCGATCCTCCATCTTCATGCGTCTTCTTCCTGTTTCTGTGCTCGTTGCAGGCAATGACGTCATTCCCTGCAACGAGCACAGGAAACAGGAAGAAGAGGCATGAAGATGGAGGATCGCGTACGGCAGCTGCGAGCGGGTGCGAGCGGGCGCGGACAGCGGCACTGTGATAAGTATAGTTTCCTTTACAGGTGACCGGAGTCAGGCTGGGGGGGCCCTGGATTATGGGGGCTGCTGTATACTACCGCTGGGGCTGCAATATACTACCACTGGGGCTGTATACACCACTGGGGCTGCAATATACTACCACTGGGGCTGTATACACCACTGGGGCTGCAATATACTACCACTGGGGCTGTGTACACCACTGGGGCTGCAATATACTACCACTGGGGCTGTATACACCACTGGGGCTGCAATATACTACCACTGGGGCTGTGTACACCACTGGGGCTGCAATATACTACCACTGGGGCTGCATACACCACTGGGGCTGTATATACCACTGGGGCTGCTGCTGTATACTACCACTGGGGCTGCTGGGGCTCCTATATACTACCACTGGGGCTGCTGTATACTACCACTGGGGCTGCTGGGATGCTACATACTACCACTGGGGCTGCTGTATACTACCACTGGGGAGGCCTGTATACCACTGGGGGGGGCCTGTATACCACACTGCTGGGGGCTGTATACCTGTGCTGAGGTCCACCCTCGGCTTATACACGAGTCAATAGGTTTTTCCAGATTTTTGGGGCAAAAGTAGGGGGTCGGCTTATACACGGGTCGGCTTATACACGAGTATATACGGTATTCATTTAATTTCCAATATCCATAGTTTTAAGTGAGCCCTAAACATGCATCTGTTTAGACTAACCTATCACCTTACCTATCTAACTATTCTCATTGTGCCTATTTCAAATCTGGCCTCTTGTATTATCTGTCTACACCCTACATGCACTATATAGCACTTTATCTGTACTTGTACAGATCCTGGCTGGTGACCGTTTCATGCAGCATTATGTAAATCCCCTATTTATTATAGTGATGGCTGGCCCATATATGATGACACTTTTTACCATTTACCTTTTGTGCCTCCCCTATTTCCTCATAGATTGTAGCTTGCAAGCAGGGACCTCCCTCCTCTTGGTATCTGTTGAATTTTTTGTTACTCTCTATTGTCTTTTAATGTCTGTACATGTCCCCTCTGAATTGTAAAGTTCTGCTTAATATGTTGGCACTTTACAAATAAAATTATTATTATTACCCAAACAGCAAGTTGAAACCTTGACAAAGCTAAAAAAAAAAGCTTCATTGTTGAATCAAAACGTTGCACACCATATTGAAAGAATGAAAATGTGATTGATTGAAATGGTTGTCTGGTTATTGCCTCCTTCCATATTTAGATTTAAATTTGTGTTACCAAGCAGGTAGTCCAAATAGCAATTGCTCAATGGACAAAGCAGCCATATATCAAAACTTCTCGAGCAGCATGTCCATGCTCAACTTTCCTCCTACCTCTCATCTAACTCTCTCCTTGAGAACCACCAATCTGGCTTCCGCCCCCACCACCACTCCACCGAAACTGCCCTGTGCCTTGACCAAAATTACTAATGATTTACTCACAGCCAAAGCTAACAGACAATTCTCCATCCTCCTCCTTCTAGACCTGTCCTCTGCCTTCAATACAGTCAACCACTCCCTCCTACTACAGATACTCTCTTGGCATCAAAGACCTTGCCCTGTCATGGATTACCTCTTACCTTTGAAACCGCACATTTAGCGTTTCTCATTCCCACACTACCTCCTCATCCTGCCCTCTCTCTGTTGGAGTCCCACAAGGCTTTATCCTGGGGCCCCTACTTTTTTCTATCTGTGCCCTTGGCCTAGGACAACTCATAAAGTCCCATGACTTCCAGTACCACCTGTATGCAGATGATACTCAGATCTACCTCTCTGGCCCAGACGCCACCTCTCTGGTGTCCAGAATCCCAGAGTGTCTTTCAGCCATATCCTCCTTCTTCACCTCTCGCTTCGTAAACCTCAATGTAGACAAAACCGAACTCATCATTTTTCCTCCATCTCATGTATCTTTCCTACCGGATCTATCCATTATGGTAAAAGGCAAAACACTCTCTCCTGCACCCAAAACTCTTGCCACCTCCAGTCGCCTCCGGCTCAAACATATTTCCAGAATTCGTCCCTTCTTCAGCCTTAAAAAACAACAAAGTGTACTTCACCAGACACCAAGCAATGATTAGAGTTTCAACAGCAACTTCAACACAGGACCAGTATGCAAGAGGCATGCAAATCCTATAGTCAGCATCCAGGGATGATTTGAGCCATATTTAAAGGGAGAAGGAGTTCCAGCCACCTCAACCTTCAATTGACACTAATCTAAAAGTTAACTCCTGCAAAGTTGAACATCAGTACACTAACCACCACTGATGCCCTAACTCATGCTGAATAACAAAGAGGCTTAAGGCTGCACATCAGACTCCCCAGTGTGAACAGAGTCTGAAGCTGGCATAACACATTGTCTTTACGCTTCAAAATATGCTTCGATTACATTCAGCAGAAATAAAGTATATAAAGAAGCTGTTGTTCATATTAAAGCAAAAAAAACATTGTAATGCTTAAAAGTTACGTTCAAATGAAAACCATCAACTTTATCAAAGTTTCTGTTCTTACATTTTTTTATTATTTGTCTCCTATGAGAGAAGGTTAAATGATCAAACTTGTGCTACATGTATGTATCTGTGAAGTGTGACGAACGTCTGATATGACTCATTAATTTAATTGACTTTCAGATGACTGTAATTTCCCTGAGTTATTTTTCTGTTCACGTTTAAAACAATGACTCAATTTGTACACATCTTTATCTGCCAATAAGATATCAACAAGGAGGCACAGGAGCTAGCAATGCCTTTGCCTTGTTGTTCTGGGACCCAATCTTCAAACTCAGCCAGGGTAATAACTTCAAGCAGTTTGAAGGTTCACCCCATGTCAGTGGGTTTTCCAGTGGCGCACCCAGAAATTTCCCAAGGTAGGGGTCCAAGAAACACACACCGGCCCTGAAAGGGGGGTGTCACCCCCCTGCGGGGTTCCCAGGGGCAAAGCCCCTGGTGGGGGGTCTTGGGGGAGCGAAGCCCCCCTAAAAGCAGCCTCTTTTGTGGGCCCTTGGGTGCTGTGTAATTGTTCCTGTCTCCTGACATAGGGGCCCAGCTCCTTGTGTACCGCACCACTTCTCAGGGCCATCCAAAGGGGGGGGTCCAGACACGTAGGTCCCCCCCCTTGGGTGCGCCTATGGGGTTTTCCATGTATACATAAAGGACCTATCACACCAAAATGTTCTTCGTGTGGAATCAATAATCTTTATGATTCAGTGATTCACCTGCTTGTTAAACTATAGTTCTTAATAATGTAGGAAGTTTGCAACTTTATATATGGCTATTATTTAATAATAGGATGATTTTAACACTTGTAAGACATATAATAATAATAATAATAATAATAATACTTTATTTATATAGCGCCAACATATTCCGCAGCGCTTTACAATGTAGGGTTAGAGTACAGAAAATACAGTAAGTAATTACAATAGAGAACAAATAAAGTACAAATAATTGGATACTAAACAATAGGTATAAAATCAATGTGAAAAAAAAAATACAATAAATAAAGCAATAAATGAAGGTGACCCTGCTCAAAAGAGCTTACAATCTACAACGGGAAAGGGGTTGCGCAAGGTGCCGGGGCTTATTGCACTGGTGGTCCAGGCATCTTGAGGAAATGGGGCATAGGGCTAAGCTTACATGGATGGTCATTATACAATCTGTGTAGACCTTTATGGTTTGGTGGAGTTTGTAGAAGAGTAATGTCCAGAGGGGTAGCCCATTCACTGTCTACAGTACAATGGACTTATTAGGGAGTATGATAGGCCGCCTTAAAAAGATGCGTTTTTAGGGATCGTCTGATGCCATGCAAGTTGTGGATAGTCCTGATTTCTTTGGGTAAAGCATTCCAGAGGTTTGGTGCAGCTCTGGAAAAGTCTTGGAGCCGGGAGTGGGAGGATCGGATTAGTGCAGATGTTAGTTGAAGGTCATTTGAGGAACGTAGAGAGCGGGTGGGGTGATAGACAGAGATGAGGGAGGAGAGGTAGGGGGGGGCTGCACTGTGAAGAGCTTTGTGGGTGAGAACAAGCAATTTGAATTTGATCCTGTAATATACGGGCAGCCAGTGCAATGACTGGCACAGAGCAGAGGCATCTGAGTAACGATTGGCCAGATGGGTGATCCTGGCTGCTGCATTAAGGATGGACTGGAGAGGAGAAAGTCTGGTGAGGGGGAGGCCGCTTAATAGAGAGTTGCAATAGTCAAGGCGGGAATGGATTAGGGCCACGGTGAGGGTTTTTGTTGTTTCCAGGGTGAGAAAGGGGCGGACTCTAGAGATATTCTTCAGGTGTAAGCGACAGGAGCGGACGAGAGATTGCGTGTGGGAGGAGAAGGAGAGATTGGTGTCAAACATAACTCCCAGACAGCGAGCCTGCTGCCTAGGCGTTATCGTAGTGCCGCATACTGAGAGAGAGATGTCCGATTTAGGGAGGTTAGTGGATGGGGGGAGCAGAAGAAGTTCAGTTTTGGAAAGGTTTAGTTTCAAATAGAGAGTGGACATGATATTGGATACTGCAGCTAGACAGTCATTGGTGTTCTTTACTACCGCAGGGGTAAGGTCAGGGGCTGAAGTGTATAGTTGTGTGTCATCAGCATAAAGATGGTACTGAAAGCCAAATCTGCTGATGGTCTGTCCAATCGGGGCCGTGTAGAGAGAGAAGAGGAGAGGTCCAAGGACTGAGCCCTGAGGGACTCCAATAGTGAGGGGAAGAGGGGAAGAAGTGGAGCCAGCAAAAGATACACTGAAAGAGCGGTCAGAAAGATAGGAGGAGAGCCAGGAGAGAGCAGTGTCCTTTATGCCAATGGAGTGCAGCATAAAGAGTAGGAGCTGATGGTCGACAGTGTCAAAAGCTGCAGAGAGATCAAGGAGAATAAGCAGAGAGTGGTCACCATTACGTTTTGCTGTCAGAAGGTCATTGGTCACTTTGATGAGGGCAGTTTCTGTGGAGTGAAGGGGGCGGAAACCAGACTGTAATGGATCTAGAAGAGAGTGAGCGGAGAGGTAACGGGTGAGGCGGGAATAGACCAGGCGCTCCAGGAGTTTAGAGATGAAGGGGAGATTGGAGACTGGTCTGTAGTTATTTGTGCAGGTTGGGTCGAGAGTGGTTTTCTTTAATAATGGAGTAATGATCGAATGTTTGAAGGAGGAGGGGAAAATGCCAGAAGAGAGGGAGAGATTGAAGATTTTGGTTAGATGAGTGGTGACGACTGGAGAGAGGGACTGGAGCAGGTGTGAGGGAATGGGGTCAGTAGTGCATGTGGTGGGACGAGAGGAAGAAAGGAGCCTGGAGACTTCTTCTTCTGTGACTGGGTCAAATGTGGAGAGTGAACCGGAGGAGATGTGGGGAAGAATGGGGGTGTCAGCGCTTGGAGGCTGAGAGCTGATTTCCTGGCGGATGTTGTCTATTTTCTCCATGAAGTAGGAGGACAGGTCATCAGCACAGAGGTCAGTGATGGGGGCCTGCACTTTCGGACTGAGGAGAGAGTGAAAGGTGTCAGAGTTTTTTTGGATTGTTGGATAGTGAGGAGACCAGGGTGGTGAAGTAGGTCTGTTTGGCAAGGTGAAGGGCAGAGTTGTAGGTTTTCAGCATGAATTTATAGTGGATAAAGTCTCCTGGTGAGCGAGTTTTCCTCCATAGACGTTCAGCACTCCTGGAGCATCGCTGGAGGAATCGAGTTTGTGGTGTGAGCCAGGGCTGTTTTGTTCTCTGTTTGGAGGTTCTGCGGGTGAGGGGCGCTACTTGGTCCAGGGAGCTTCTGAGAGAGTCATTGTAGTGAGTTACTGCCTGATCTGGAGAGGAGATTGAAGAGATTGGGGACAGAGATGAGATGAGGGAGTCTGTGAGAGCTTGAGGGTTAATGGCCTGTAGATTTCTGGATGTGTGATAGGTAGGATTGGGCTGTGTTGGCCGAGGGTTAGTGAGTGAGAAGGAAAGAATGTTGTGGTCAGAGAGTAGAGTTGAGTTATCCAAGGGGGAGGATGAGCAGAGCCGGGTAAAGACAAGGTCAAGGGTGTTACCGTTTTCGTGTGTCTTAGAGGTTGAGAGCTGTGATAGGCCAAGAGAGCTAGTTAGAGATAGGAGCTGGGATGCAGATGGGGAGATGGGGCTGTTTATGGGAATGTTAAAGTCTCCCAGAATAAGGGTTGGTAAATCTGAGGACATGAAATGAGGGAGCCAAGCGGAGAAATGGTCGAGGAACTGGGTGGGTGACCCTGGGGGGCGGTATATCACTGCTACTTTGAGGGGGAGGGGATGGAATAGCCTAATGGTATGGACCTCAAAAGAAGGGAATGAGAGTGATGGGGCTGGAGGAATGACCTGTAAAGTACATTGTGGGGACAGGAGGAGGCCAACTCCACCGCCACGTCTGTTCCCAGGTCTAGGGGAGTGAGAGAAGTGTAAGCCGCCGTAAGAAATAGCAGCAGGGGAAGCAGTGTCTGAATCCTGGATCCAGGTTTCTGTGAGGGCCAGCAGATTAAGAGAGTTGGTAAGGAAGTAATTGTAAATGAAGGGAAGTTTGTTGCATACAGACCGTGGATTCCAGAGAGCGCAATTAAAAGAGGGAGATGAAGGTGTGCAGGTGATATTAATAAGGTTAGTGGGGTTTCTATGTGTGGTGGGAGAGGGGTTGAAGTTAGCAGAGGGTGGACCAGGGTTGGGAGAGATATCACCTGAGAGGAGCAGCAGTAAAAAGAGAAAGAGCAGATAGTTTTTGGAATTAGGACATGATTTATTATGACAAGCTTTGGAATATGATGGGCTGAGAGTCTTCAGTAAACTGAAGATAGCATGGGAGCTGTACATAGAGTAGGGCAGGAGAGAGGGGCTGATGTGAATGAGTGGTGATGGAGGGGGGATGGGGTGATAAAAGTTGGTGGCAAGAGCACATAAGAAAACAAACAGTGAAATACAAGACATGGTAAAGATTAGTAGTGAATGGAGTTATGCACAGTGTTGGAGTTTCCCTCTATGTCATTGTCTTCCAGCAAGAGCGCATAGAACAATACATATTGAAGTAAAGGACATGGTGATAGGGACAGGAAAAGAAGTGAAAAAGGTTTTTTTTTCCCTCCCCTCTCCCTGTTAAATAGAGAGGCTTACCTGACTCCTGCCCTGACTAACTGCCATGAAATAACTGCATCCACTTAGCATTCAATGCCACTTTGCATGAGATGCCACACGTGTACCCCTTAAGACTGAACTAAATATATAGGACACACTACCAGATTCAGGTGAGGGGGAATGTGGGAGGGAGCATGGTATCAGGTAATTAACATCTATAAGAAACAGCAGGGGTGAAAGGATGAAAGGCTTCCTCTACACTATAGCACCTCCAACGAGATAAAATTTACAAATGTGGCAAATTGTCATATACTGGTGAGAGGAATGCATACAGGCATACAGAGGACACAGGAAACATTGCAATAAGTGCAGAGATGGAATATTACCATGAGACTATGATTCAAGCTGACATGGCTATGGAGATCATTGCAGCAGTCACAGGTATATTTAACATGCACTGTTACAATGGCTTGAGTACAAGTAGTTGACAGCAAGCAGTTTTGGAATATTACCATGAGACTATGATTCAAGCTGACATGGCTATGGAGATCATTGCAGCAGTCACAGGTATATTTAACATGCACTGTTACAATGGCTTGAGTACAAGTAGTTGACAGCAAGCAGTTTTGGAATATTACCATGAGACTATGATTCAAGCTGACATGGCTATGGAGATCATTGCAGCAGTCACAGGTATATTTAACATGCACTGTTACAATGGCTTGAGTACAAGTAGTTGACAGCAAGCAGTTTTGGAATATTACCATGAGACTATGATTCAAGCTGACATGGCTATGGAGATCATTGCAGCAGTCACAGGTATATTTAACATGCACTGTTACAATGGCTTGAGTACAAGTAGTTGACAGCAAGCAGTTTTGGAATATTACCATGAGACTATGATTCAAGCTGACATGGCTATGGAGATCATTGCAGCAGTCACAGGTATATTTAACATGCACTGTTACAATGGCTTGAGTACAAGTAGTTGACAGCAAGCAGTTTTGGAATATTACCATGAGACTATGATTCAAGCTGACATGGCTATGGAGATCATTGCAGCAGTCACAGGTATATTTAACATGCACTGTTACAATGGCTTGAGTACAAGTAGTTGACAGCAAGCAGTTTTGGAATATTACCATGAGACTATGATTCAAGCTGACATGGCTATGGAGATCATTGCAGCAGTCACAGGTATATTTAACATGCACTGTTACAATGGCTTGAGTACAAGTAGTTGACAGCAAGCAGTTTTGGAATATTACCATGAGACTATGATTCAAGCTGACATGGCTATGGAGATCATTGCAGCAGTCACAGGTATATTTAACATGCACTGTTACAATGGCTTGAGTACAAGTAGTTGACAGCAAGCAGTTTTGGAATATTACCTGTATGAAGAGAAGAGAAGAGAGGACAAATGTTAGTCAACTGCCATGAAATAACTGCATCCACTTAGCATTCAATGCCACTTTGCATGAGATGCCACACGTGTAAGCCCCCCACATACTTTAACGTTATATGTTGTGTCTTTCCAGCAGTTGATAGTAGGGATGAGCGCGTCTACTGGTTACTATTTGAATAGTACGGTACTCGCTCTACTCGTTACTCTGCGAATATCCTAGCGATTACTCGCACAGTAATGAGTCCAATGTAAATTAAGGGAAATGCAATACCTCTGCTGCTGGACCTAATAAAGAGGTCTTGCAGCAGAGGAAAATCCTGCAATTCCCCATTTCATTGTTTAAAAGCCAGCAGTAAAAAAAGCTGGCTTTTAAACAATGCTGACAGCTATTGACAGCTTCCCTGCCGCCTGACAGCAGGATCCTCCGCTCCCCCCACCGCCTCCCCACCCGAACCTAACTTAGGATCGGGTGGGGAGGCTGCGCGGGTACAGGTACAGGTACAGATAGGCACCTGGGGGTGGTTAGCAGCCCGTCGCTGCCTGCTGTATCTGTCTGGATATAAAAATACGGCAAAGCCCACGTCAATTTTTTTTCTGAAAAATCCAATAAACAATATGAATGAAAGGGATTGCATCTTTATTAACCCCTCGACCATGGTCGAGGGGTTAATAAAGATGTAGTCCCTTTTTATAGGTTTGTTTAATGGATTTTTCACAAAAATTTTGACGTGGACTTCGCCATATTTTTGTATGCCAGCCGGATACAGCAGGCGGCAACGGGCTGCCACCAACCCCCAGGTGCCTATCTGTACCTGGCCAGACACAACAATATAGGGGAGCCCCCTTTTTTTTATTATTTTATGAATTTCATGAAACAATAAAAAAAAATGCATAGGGCTCCGCGCTATTTCTATGTCCAGCCAGGTAGAGCTAGGTAGCTGGGGGCTGGAATCTGCAGCGCAGGGAAGCCCAAGCTTTTTGGGCACCCCCCGCTGCGAATGGCAGCCCGCAGCCGCCCCAGAAAATGGTGCGTTCATTGAAGTGCCATATTTTGGCGCTGAGCCCAACTCTTCCAGGGCCCTGGTGCCGTGGCTCACTGGATAATAAAGGGGTTAGGGCCAGCTTTGTATTATCAGCTGGCCCTAAGCCCGAAATTCATGGCGGTTACGCCAATAGTTGACATTACCGCCATGAATTTCTAGTGAATCTTTAAAAAAAACACAACACATAGAAAAAATATTCTTCTTGGAAAAATAAACAAAAAGACACTTAGGGACTCCATCTTTATTTAAAAGAAATCCTCTTCCGTAGTCCCAAAACGCAATTTCAGCACTGCTACATCACTCTGCATAGATAATAAATTCATATACTTGACCAAAGACAATTAAATTATAAGGCCCTCCAACCATAAGAAACTTCATAGAAGAAAACCAGGAGTAAGGCCAAAATATTGTATAATCAAAACAACTTTGTTGATAACATATATCAGCTCACAGCAAAGATTTTACTAGCACGTACACAAGCAGGACCCCCATCAAAGTACAACAAAAAAGTGCAAGGAAACCAATCAATATGTCTCCTGGCCAAATAGCCCACCTAAGTATAACATTGCCACATACCCCAACACATATATAAACCATGTGGTTACCATCAAAGTACAATCAGGGCAATGGATAGGGTCAGAAAATAGCTACCTGCTTGTGGCTGCGTCCCCTGACGCGTGTTTCGCGTTAGCTTGTTCACAACATTACTCTGCATAGACACACATGTCTATGCAGAGTGATTGCAGGCTGAGAAATTAAAACAGTCAGGGTTCACCTCAGGTCATAGCTCAGGGAGGAAAAGGAGGACAGGGATGTCAACGTTAGGACTCATCAGACCTGGGGTCACCTTATCGCGGTTGATGAGCAAACGGACATTGGCCAATGTGTGTACTAAGAACCCCCAAAAAATAAAAAAATAAGAATTTGAGTTTTTTGAAAAAAACCTTTTTACATTTTTTTCTCATACATATATAGCTTGTTAGCATCTGTGCATCATTGGTAGTAGCTGAGTGCTGCAGAGAGTTTTTTTCTAGATATATATATATATGTATACATATTTAGTCCATCCAAAGAAGAATTGCAGCACTCAAGTTCTTGTTTGAAAAAATAACTTTTTTTATTGTGTTATGGCACAAACAGGCGGCGTTTCAGGTTGCAGGAACCTTTTTTCAAGCCAACCTGAAACGTTGCCTGTTTGTGCCATACCACAATAAAAAAAAGTTATATAAACGGAGGGGATGGGCGGGCACAGTTATGTGATCCACCAGTCACACGTTCTGGATACCGGTCTCAAATACACGTTCCTTTGAGTGGTTCTGGATACCGGTCTCAAATACACGTTTCTTTGAGTGGTTCTGGATACCGGTCTCAAATACACGTTCCTTTGAGTGGTTCTGGATACCGGTCTCAAATACACGTTCCTTTGAGTGGTTCTGGATACCGGTCTCAAATACACGTTCCTTTGAGTGGTTCTGGATACTGGTCTCAAATACATGTTCCTTTACTCTTTCCTCTTACAATAAAAAAAAGTTTTTTTTTCACACAAGAACTTCAGTGCTGCAATTCTCCTTTGGATGGACTATATCCAAAACCTGTGAAGAATGGTTTGATTTGCCAGCATTTGTATTGTTCATGCTGCTCCTTGTCTTGTAATCCATATATATACGGTATATATTGATGTATACAATAGCTTACAATTTATCTTAACATTGTACAAAACGCCTGCAGAGAGCTAAAACAGAAGTCACAGAATGCACTTAGTTGACCTAATAAGATTATATAAGGCTAGGGTCCCACATAAGCCCTTGGTCCATTTTTGGCATCAGAATTTGGATTTTTTTTTTTCTAAGTCCAAAAACTGATAGAGAAACGGATTAGATGTAATAAAACACCCTATCCGTTTTTTTCTTCACCTAAAAACATTTGCTAGCAACATTTTTGGGGCCTTTTAAAAAAAAAAAAAAATTTTTTAACATGGGCCCTATGGAAAAACAGATCCGTTTTTTCAAGAATTTTGGTGAAAAGATGACTAAGGGTACTTTCACATTAGCGTTTATTTGAAATCACGGCAGATGCGGTGAAAAAAACGCATCTGCCGCGATTACCGCTTACCGGCTGCACTTGCGGCACGGTTGTGGCACAGTTGCGGCAAGCACCATACAATATATAGGTGGGCTTGCGGCAGGTGCGGCAAGTGCGGTTTTGGCACTTGCGGCAGGTGCGGCCGCGAAAAAAAAACGCGGCTGACCACAGTTTATTTCTCGGCCGCACCTGCCGCAAGTGCCAAAAACGCGCTTGCCACACCTGCCGCAAGCCCGCCTATACTTTGTATGGGGCTTGCCGCAACTGTGCCGCAACCGTGCCGCAAGTGCAGCCGGTATGCGGTAATTGCGGCAGATGCGGTTTTTTTCACCGCATCTGCCGCGATTTCAAATAAACGCTAATGTGAAAGTACCCTAAGTCCAAAAACGTTCAGGGGTACAGGAGGCTCAAAAAGCACCCCCAAAAAAACGGATTGGTCATGGAAATCACTTCCAAAAACAGATTTCTAATCTATGTGTGACCCTAGCCTAAAGCAGTGTCTTCCTACTATGGAAATTACTATGAAATCTATGTCACAATTTTACAATGTTGCATATTCGCACTCTTACATTTTTACCTTTTGGTACCAGTTGTTACTTTTAGGCTAGGGTCACACATAGCAATCCGTTTTTGGAAGTGTTTTCCATGACCAATCCATTTTTTTTGGGCGCTTTTTGAGCCTCCTGTGCCCCTGAATGTTTTTGGACTTAGTCATTTTTTGACAAAAATTCTAGAAAAAACTTATCTTTTTTAAGGCACCAAAAAAAAAAGGATCTGTTTTTCCATAGGGCCCATGTTAAAATTGTATTTTTTTTTTAAACGGCCCCCAAAAACCTTGCTAGCAATGTTTTTAGGTGCAGAAAAAAATGGATAGGGTGTTTATTACATCTAATCCGTTTTCTATCGGTTTTTGGACTTAGAAAAAAAAAATCCAAAATCTGATGGCAAAAACGGACCAAGGGCTTATGTGTGAGCCTAGCCTTATTCAACTATTTAGACCCATTACTAATCCACCATTCACATCTTTTGTTATATGTTTGGAAGTAATTCACTATGGCCAGGGTCACATCTCCGTTTTGACGCTAGCCTGCCGTTCCGGTTTCAACTTAGAACTTTTTCCAGCACCGCATAGCGTTACCGCTATGCGGTGCTGGAAAACGCTGCCCCTAGTTACCCGATGTTTACCTTAACTACCTGTCACACAGGCAGCTGCTCGGAGTGCGCTTTACAGCGCCGCACAGAAAACACTGTCTGCAACGTTTCCTGTGCGGCGCTGTAAAGCGCACTCCGAGCAGCTGCCTGTGTGACAGGTAGTTAAGGTAAACATCGGGTAACTAGGGGCAGCGTTTTCCAGCACCGCATAGCGGTAACGCTATGCGGTGATGGAAAAAGTTCTAAGTTGAAACCGGAATCCGGCAGGCTAGGGTCAAAACGGAGATGTGACCCTGGCCTATGTAAGGCTAGGGTCACACTTGCAGATTTTCCATCCAGATTTCACACATGACTTTTGGATGGAAAAATGCACCCATAGGCCCCATGTTAAAAACGCATGCCCCAATAGCAAAAACGCACGTCTAAATGTACCATGCGTTCTTGCATTCGTTTTTGGCTCAGCACCAAAAAATACTGCATGATGCATGATTTTTTGGAAAAAGCACCCAAAAACGCAGCATGCAGCATTTTTTTTAACATGGGGCCCTATGGGAAACGCATGCGTTTTTATATGGCACCAAATGGCACATGCGTTTTTGCATGCGTTTTTGCATGTGTTCGTCAAGGTCCCACACACCTATCAGCAAAAACGCATGCAAAAATGCAGGCTGCCAAAAAGCACCTTAAAAAACGCATGCAAGTGTGGCCCTAGCCTAACACAATTTTTGTTCTTGGCTTCCAAGTGTAATATTTTAATTGCTTATGTTTAAAGACTATGGCTTTGTTCACACATCTTAATGCGTTTTTAAGCCCTTAGAAAAACGGATCCGTTTTTTTAAGTGTGCCAATATTGTCCCATGAGGTCCTGGATGTTTTTGGCATGTTTTGGGACTTAGTCATTTTTTTCATTAAAAATGCAGGTGCCTATATGTGCCATGCGTTAACGCATGCGTTTCCCATAGGGCTCCATGTTAAAAAAATGCATGTGATTTTTTACAGCACCCCAAACACGCAGCTAGCAGCATTTTTCGGCTGCTGCATAACAACGCATGCGTTTTTAAAAAATGCACATGCACATGCGTTAACGCATATGCATTTTTGGACTTTGAAAAAAAAATTTGTCTAAAATGTTCTCAAAACGGATTTAAGGCAAAAACGGATGGTATGTGTGAACAAGGCCTATGGAAAAATGACTACATTCAGCACAAACGTTGATCTTATGACCACAGCCCATTCACTCGCATTACAGATGATACCTATAACCTCAAAAAGACCAGCCACATTGTTGCAGAAGCACAACCCATCTTCCCAAATGAAGAAGTTGGAAAATGTTTGGTGACGCTTTTTCTGATCTGTGACTTGCACGCTTTCATCCAACAAGTTCCACTGCTTGAGCCTGGATGTCAGAAGCTCAGCATTGGACTTGGTAAGACGAAGGTCTCTGATCACATCGTTGACATCTTTCTGGTTAGGAAAGTATGGCCTTCTCTCCTCAACCACATCTGTGAAAATGTAATCTTGATCTCCATTATCTCCCTTGCTGTCTGACTTGCTGCTTTATCCTGTAGATGGCTGATCCCTCTTCGGGAAACTTGGAACAGGCAGCGCGGTGCAGTGTGGAACTGGAGCAATTCAAGAAGAAATGTCTGGATAAATGATTTGAGGCTCATTCTTGCCTGTGCGATGCTTGGCAGGATCCACCATGCAGTTGCTTGAGTGGTCGGTCGGTTGCCGCCAAATTCACGGGATAGCAAACTTCATGGCTTTCTATTCTCCCCTGTACCAACCTGTAACAAAGCAGATATAATAAATTATATAAATTTAAAAGCAGGACGTTTTGCATATTACTTAATACCGTATATACTCGTGTATAAGCCGACCCGTGTATAAGCCGACCCCCCTACTTTTGCCCCCAAAACCTGGGAAAACCTATTGACTCGTGTATAAGCCAAGGGTGGACCCCAGCACAGGTATACAGCCCCCAGCAGTGTGGTATACAGCAGCCTCCCAAGTGGTATATACAGACCCCAGTGGTATATACAGACCCCAGTGGTAATACAGCAGCCCCAGTGGTAATACAGCAGCCCCAGGGGCTATACAGCAGCCCCAGGGGCTATACAGCAGCCCCAGGGGTAATACAGCAGCCCCAGGGGGTATACAGCAGCCCCAAGGGCTATACAGCAGCCCCAGGGGTAATACAGCAGCCCCAGGGGTAATACAGCAGCCCCAGGGGGTATACAGCAGCCCCAAGGGCTATACAGCAGCCCCAGGGGTAATACAGCAGCCCCAGGGGCTATACAGCAGCCCCAGGGGTAATACAGCAGCCCCAGTGGTAATACAGCAGCCCCAGTGGTAATACAGCAGCCCAAGGGGTAATACAGCAGTCCCAGGGGTAATACAGCAGCCCCAGGGGGTATACAGCAGCCCCAGGGGGTATACAGCAGCCCCAGGGGGTATACAGCAGCCCCAGCGGTAATACAGCAGCCCCAGGGGGTATACAGCAGCCCCAAGGGCTATACAGCAGCCCCAGGGGCTATACAGCAGCCCCCTGGGGGTACCCAGCAGCCCCCAGGGGGTACCCAGCAGCCCCCAGGGGTTACCCAGAAGCCCCCAGGGGTTACCCAGCAGCCCCCAGGGGGTATCCAGCAGCCCCCTGGGGTACCCAGCAGCCCCCAGGGGGTATCCAGCAGCCCCCTGGGGGTACCCAGCAGCCCCCAGGGGGTACCTGCAGCCCCAAATGCTGGCACTCACCCCCCCTTGCAAGGGCCCCCCCCCGGGCGCTTCTCTTACCATCCCGGTCTTCTGATCCGCGCTGCTCCTCGGTGCTGCGTCCTCGCAGCTCCCGTCCTGCTACATCCGGGATCCCCGGCCGTCGCACGATGACGTCATCGCGCGACGGCCGGAGATCCCGGATGTAGCAGGACGGAGCACCGAGGACGCAGCACCGAGGAGCGGCGCGGATCAGAAGACCGGGATGGTAATATAAGCGCCCGGGGGGGGGCCCTTGCAAGGGGGGACAGTGCCAGCATTTGGGGGCATATGCACTGCTTCCTCCTGCCGCTGATTGACAGGGGGAAGCAGTGCATATATAATGAGCGGCCCCACGTGACGGGGCCGCTCATACAGCAGCCTCCCCCCGCCTCCTGCAGCCACCACAGCCCCGGGACACAGCCCCCACCCATATTGACTCGTGTATAAGCCGAGGGGGAGACTTTTCAGCCCAAATTTTGGGCTGAAAAACTCGGCTTATACACGAGTATATACGGTAAATATTTTACCATAGTGCATTGACATGTGAAAATTTTGTTAATTGCAACTCCTTAAACTGTACTAGATCTAGATCTTTGCAATCCTACAAAATAAAACATTGCCATCTAAATGAGCAGCAATTGTTCCCCTTACCTTCAAGAGTTTTCTTGCAATATTCGCAAGTGAAATAAGGTTCCCAGGACTTGTCTTGATCCCCGACAGGCGTGCCGAAATATGCCTTGTAGGCCTTGCACATCTTACGAATTGCTTTCATGGAATACTTTCTCGCTCTTGTCTTTATAAATTGTCCACACATAGCAAAATGCATCTGCTGGGTGCAAACAACCTCTTGATGCCATCTAAAACAAATAATTACTTTTTAACTACGATTCGTTATTCTCTCACTTAGCAATAACATAAACCCAAATGTTGGTTCGAGTCACCTGTGATTTTATACTTGTATGACTACTATTGAACAGTCTGAGAACGTTCTAGAAAGTTCTAAAAGTTTCTAGAAACTTCTAGATAATTCTGGAAAATTATAGAAACCTCTGCACAATTCTAGCAGTTCAAGTATATTCTAGAAGACTACTCAGTATTGAATGCGGATCGAGAATTTTCCTGAAAACAGATGTGGGAATAGGTAAGCTAAGCACCCCACACCAACACCCAATACATCCCCAATCCCTAGACCTAGTACTTCACATCAGGCAGGGGATAGTGGGGGATTTGAGTGGTGTGTGGAGAGTAGTGAAGGAAACCCAGGAAAGGGGTGGAGGAACTAAAATAAACCCTTGGAAAATCAAGTTGGGGAAGGCTTTTAGAGGGTGGTGAAGTGGGATGAGCACCCAAGCAGAGACACCAATGCAGCCCAGACACTGACACACTTGCCAGGAGAAACACAGACCCGGAGCCATGTGCCACTGTATGGCCAGTCCAGCTCCAGGGCTACTGACCGAGGAAGAAGCAGAAGGGTTCTAAGGTGGACCTGGGAGGACAGGTAATCCAAGAGACCGAGTCGACATCAGGGGGCCGGCCTTGTAGATGTGGACGGGGAAGCTTCAAGCCCTAACCACAAATTAACCGGCTGGGTGCCGGGTCTTCATGTCCCATACCACACCCCCGGAATAACGAAGGAAAGTCAGTCAAACAGGGCTAGGAGTCCCCAGAAGGACATCCACCGGAAAGTCTGCAACAGCTGGCCCGGAGTATGTGTAAAGCTAGAACTGAGCAGTGAATAAAATACTGGTCAAACTCAAGCTTGTGTGTGAGAGACTTATTACTGTGGTGTATAGCCGGGGCTTGCCTGCACCTGCGGAGCTGCCGACTACATTTCCTGCGCAGGCAGAGATAGCCTGCAGGAACGGAGAAGACCATGTCCGTACGGGAGCCGTGGGAGCTTGAGATGCCTGTCATGCTCTGGTGTAGGAGGGAGCTGAGCGTAAGGAGTCCTGGGAGCCTGTTCTTGCGCTGATACTGGGGTCCCTGACTCCACCTGATCTCAAAGGTACCTCTGAAGGTGAGGAGGTTCGAGCTGCCAGCCTAAGTCTCTAAAGCTCCTAAGAAGCCCTAGGCCTAAGCCCCTACCTCCACCCACGGACCACGGAGCCCAGCAACTTCCAAGGTAAAATAAACACAGCAACTTCAGATCTTTGTCTGCTCACACCAGGTCACAGTCCAGAAGTGAACTGAAATCAGCAACACCAGGTGGATGTCAGCCGAGGGGTGGAGAGCAACAGCCCAGACATGCCTCTCAGCTTACCTAAGCATTCACACACACACCTGCTACTACATCCTCCGCTCATTAGCCTCATCTACTCACACTGAGCAGGGAAAAAAAAGCCTTCATTTAAACCTACAGCAGCACTTCCATACTACAAGGCAGTCAATATGTAACAATGCCAGTAAGTGTCACCACTGTACTTCCACATGTACCATAACATCACACATAGACTATATACCAGCCCCGGGGATAATCAGCCCTGCCTGTGGAGGGCTTAACACCTCGCTGCCCATTGCCATCATCCCCGAGACTGTGACAAGCAGCAGTGGCTCATTTTGGCCACAAACCACGGGTGGCGTCACATCCATGACAAGCAATTTCCCTATTTTATTTTATTTTTCTCCCCTTTTATTGACGTGGCCCAGGGCCACGGAACGGATCTGCGACCACCACCGTGACATTCCCAGGCAATAGAAACTGAAAGGGGACTGGTCCCGAGTACCCCACGGCCATGGCGGGCGTCTCACAGACAAATGTCAAAATTTCATTGTCCTGATCACAGAAGCAAAGTTTTTGAGGAACAACTATTTTCTATTTGTTTTGGATATAATAGATTAGGAGAACACACTTTGTACCCAGGAACAAAAAACAAATAAAATAGATCAATATTTGTTACATAGTGAATTATTAGATATCGCATGACTTCATGATTATTTTTAACTGATGTAACATTGCAATAAAATTCAATAAGAGGCAATCAAAATATTGTATGTGCCTCAATATTGTATCAGTCAAAACATCAGTTCAGGGTGCAAACAACAAGCCCTCACACAGCCCCATAGCCTGGAAGATGAAAATGTTATGGGTCATGGAAAATGGCGACACACACAACATTTATTTTTGTTTACAATATTTTTTATTTTTTTTATCACCATTTAAATAAAAAAACACTATGCATGTTTGGTATCTGCATAATCATAACAACCTGTACAGTAGAGTTACACTGTTAGTTTTAGTGTATAATGAACATGGTAAATAAAACACCTAAAAAGAAATTGTGAAATTGCATTTTTTTCTACAATTTCAATGCAATATTTTTTTCACTTTCTAGTACATCAGATGATAAAGTGAATGGTGCACTTTATCTATAAGCAAAAAATGTGGTTATTATGCACTTTTATGGCGGGGATTTGCTGCTTACACATATTGGGGTAATGTACCCATCCTGGGCCCATTCCAAGTAACATATGATCCCCCAGTCAGGATGGGTATATAGCACACTTCGGTGTACCACGAGATGCTGTATACCAGTCAGCACATCTGGGGCTGGTGTACAAGCTTCTTATAACTATCCATCAAAGCAACAGTCCTTTTTAGGATTAATTTAGCTGTATACAGGTAGGGTATATAGCACACTTTTCAAACCCATATAGCACATCGTTTAAAATGTGCAAGGCCGGTGGCAAGGGACGAGGAACTGGACGTGATGGTGATGGTGAATGCAGCAGAAGCCGAGGCCATGGGCAAACTACAATTGTACCACAACAAACACCCACATCTTCTCGTCCGACCTTCTTGTCCCAATTCCTAGGGGACCGCAGCACACCACTATTAAACCCAGAGCAGTATCAACAGGATGTTATTTGGATAGCAGATAAAGCTTCCAGTCAGTTTGCCACCACCACAACCACCCTGTCTCTGGTCAAGTCTCAGTAGCTGTGAGTGTGGACCGCATATGCCTCATCCTGATCCTCCTTCCTCCCACCATGCTGAGTGCCAAGACAAAAATGATCCCACACTTGAACAAATACTTGTGGGCAGGTTAATAAGCCGGGACCCAGTCGGACCTTGGGATGGAACATGTCATCCTTACGCCAAGGATTGCAGGTCCTAACTCAATCAGGGTCGCCCCCACAGTCTACAGCTCCTGCACGTCATCCTCCTCAGTCACCTCCTCCTCTTCACCCTCCACATCAGTCAGAAGCTGGAAGCATTGCAGCACTGCCTCGGCCAAGTGGAAACAGGCTGTGCTGAAGCTGTTGACTCACCCAGGCCAGGGAACTCAGATCTCAGACGCAGTCTGGAGGTCACTGGTGGCAGTGCCCGAGTCTTTGGCCCTGGTGGTCAATGAAAAAGGGGAAAACAAAAAAAAAAAAAATAAAATAAAAGAAGTTGTTCGTGAAGCCACCTGTAGGTCATGTGATGGCACTGGGCGGCGCTGCTGGAACCTCTGGGGTGATGGGCGGCAGCAAGATGTCATGGCCCTCTACCGGAAGGGTGATATCCCCGGGGTGTTGGAAGTAGCAATAGATGGTGGAATAGGGCAGCGTAGTCACTGTGGAGCAAGGCAGGTAAATCACAGTTCATAAGAAGAATCACACGCTGCTCACTCTGAATGGGTACTTTACTCCAGTAATCTGCCAGTTTACAGGATAATGCAGTTCTCATTGCAGAATAGTGGACCGGGTGATTCTGGCATGCAGCAGCGTCCCTCTGAAGCTCCACTGGTGTTCCTTTTCTATCACTGTCTCTGTCCTGCTCTGCTTCCCTGCACAATACCACTTGTTGAACCAGGCCCATCGGGTGATATGGGAACCCTCTATCTCTCCAGAGGTGAACCCAACCCAGTCTAGTGCTTCTGGTGGAGACTGTGCTTGGTAAAGGGCGGTGGTTTCGTGCTACTAAGAAGACATCGACCACTCCGGGTTTGTGGTTCAGGGATTCAGCCTGCTGATCCACTTCGGAGCTGGTACTCCAGTTCGGACTGGGCTAGGGCATTTGGTTACCTTGTTTCTTGGCCCCTTTCTCTTCTGGGCTGCCTTCCTTCAGGCACCCTCCCTCGGAGCTGCTTCTCCTTCCCTCTCCTATCCAGTTCTGCCTCCTGCTCACTGTGCTTTCCTGCTTTCCCCACACTCCTCCCACCCGGGACTGGGTTACTCAGTAGAGGAGTTAACCCTTTAGTCCCCTGCTCTGAGTGTGTGTGCTGGAGCTTCAGGATTCCACTACTCATTACCAAAACAAAGCATACTGCACCTTCAGTCAGGGGTGCAGTACCCTTTTGTAGCACACTCTTATCGTGGCGCTACACCAATATGCGAATGTGACAAACCGCACAATGCTGGAGAGTTGTGGGCAGCTCTGAATGAGCAGGCAGATCTGTGGCTCACAACGCTGAACCTATAGCCAGTCATAGTCGTGTGTGACAATGGCCGGAACCTGGTGGTGGCTCTGAGGCGAGCTCACACATGTACCATTCCTGGCCCATGTGCTCAACCTCATGGCTCAGCAGTTTCTTAAATCCTACCTGGAGCTATCAGATCTGCTCATCAAAGTACGCCACCTGTGTGCCCATTTTAGAAAGTCACGTACTGCTTCGGCAGCCCTTGCCGGCTTTCAGCAGCGATTGCAGCTTCCAGCTCACAGACTGGTGTGTTGTCAGGATTTGTAAGCAGAAGAGGGCAGTTGTTGACTACCAGCATCAACAAGGCCATTGGTATTTGGTTCAGACTCCTCACATAAGACATCAGTAGTGGACATGGATGTCTGACATATGTACCGTCCTCTAAAACTTTGAG
Organism: Allobates femoralis; assembly: GCA_033576535.1. Classification (NCBI taxonomy): domain Eukaryota; kingdom Metazoa; phylum Chordata; class Amphibia; order Anura; family Aromobatidae; genus Allobates; species Allobates femoralis. The sequence continues at coordinate 59,167,464 of JARQOC010000001.1, forward strand.
GACTCCACCAAGATGGTGAGCAGCGATAACATTATCTTTAGCATCACCATCCCGCTTCTCTGTCTTCTGAAATTCTCTCTACTCAAAATCAAAGAGGATGCATTTCAGGCGGAGCACGATGAGATGGAGCAAGGAACCATACAGGGTGATTACACACAGCCGAGCCTCATCTCATCCCAACATGGATTGGGGGACAATGAGGAGGAGGAGGAAGAAGAACAGGAGCTAGTTTCATGCACTATAGACGGTACTACCTGCACAACTGTCATACCATCTGTTCAGCGTGGATGGCCAGAGGACAGGGAGGAGGAGGAGGAAGAGTGGTCAGTTGTCCTCTTGGTGAGGACACAGAAGTCTTGCCTGTTACCAGTCTGGCATGCATGGCTGACTTTATGTTACGCTGCCTGTCCCGTGACTCTCTGTTTATCAAAATCTTGAGTGACACTTTTAGACCCACACTACAAAGAGAACTTTATATTTCTTATTCCCGAGGCTGGGAGGTCTACAAAAATGGGACAGTACCAGAAGGCCCTTGTGGTGGAATTAGTAAAAAATTTCCCTTCTGATAACGCTGGCGGCAGAGGTCACAGTTCGAAGGACAACCACGGAGTACAACCGAGAGAGTCACAACTCCAATCCAGCAAAGGCAGGGGAACACTCCAGACATTCTGGGAGAGTTTTCTCAGCCCTTACAATGGCACAGGTCCTGAGGCACGGGGTACTCTCACAAGGACTACAAAGTTTGGGAAGATGCTGAAAGAGTACCTTGCTTACCGAACCAATGTCCTCCATGATTCCTCTGTGAGTTATAATTATTGGGCATCCAAGCTCGACACTTGCCATTAACCGGCTTTGAATGCCTTGGAAGTCCTGGCCTGCCCTGCTGCTAGCGTTTTATCAGAGTGGGTTTTTAGTGCCGCAGTTGTAATTATTACTGATAAGTGCACCCGCCTGTCAACTGAAAATGCTGACAGGCTGACTCTTATCAAAATGAACAAGGGCTGGATTGGGCCAGACTTTTCAACATCACCAAACGATAGGAGCGTAATATAAATTCAAACCAGTGTCATTTTTGGGGAGGTATATTCCCATGCTCCTCTTCACCCCCACACATGGCTATACGCTTCCTGATTTTGGCTATTTGCTCTAGTCCTCCTCCTTCTCCTCATCATCCACCACCATATCACCAGGGTGACCGTGGTCCATGATGCAACATCCACATATTTTTAAAAGGTGTCTATGATGCCCATAACCCTAACAAAAGTTACACAGTATATTCATGTATACCCTTCGGGGTAAATGTTTCAGTCCATACTTAGTGCATGGGTATTACAAGTATAGGAGACCCACTCCTTTGTTGTGGGAACGTTGTTTTTATGAGGCCTTCCTCCACATCTCTTAAAAGGGGCATTGGAGTGCCTCCCAATTTTTGGCAGCCTGCATAGGGCAACACTATGGAAGCCTCACTTCCTAATAATGGGAACATTATTTAATGGGGCCCTCTTCCACGTGTCTTCAAAAGGGCATCGGAGTGACTCCCAATTTTTGGCAGCCTGTATAGGGCAACAGTATGCGAGACCCACTTCCTAATAATGGGAACATACAATATTTAATGAGGCCCTCCTCCATGTCTCTTAAAAGGGGCATCGTAGTACCTCCCAATTTAAAAAAAAAAATCTTTAAAAAAAATCTTTAATGTAATAAAAGAAATATAATAGACCAACACTGTCTCACAAGTGAGTATGAGTGCTTAATATTTTCCCCAGGAAAATCCATTTCGGTCTCGTTTTTGGACGTTTTATTGTGAGTCTGTAAAAGTGGCGTAACACTCAGACAATATTATTCACAGCAGTGACCTGGGAGTCAGAAATGCTTAAGGGGCCTTCCCCATGCGGGTCCCATGTTATTTGAGCACTTTTCCTTATACATTTGTAACTTTTTTAGAGTTTATCCAGGCTGCCGGGGGTGCTGCCAGAAAAATGCCATAGGTTAACATTGGACTGGGTTCTTGGCCCGAGTATGTGGGCATCTCTATATGCTTGAACCGAGCATCGAGCACCCGAGCATTTTACTGCTCGCTCATCACTAATGATTATATACAGCCAAAAAAAGTCAATTATTTAGACATCACCATAAATGAGACTCACAGATCCAATTGTATTTGTAACAAATGTGAGAATTAAAACTTAGGTTTTGATAAATAACCATAAAATAAGTTCAGATCTAATGGCCATTAACAAAAACATAAAATAGATATACACTTACAAAAAGAAAACCCGCTAATTTTTCAAAAGGAAATATGAAAAGAAAGTGAGAGATATTCCTACTAACAATTCTATACAGCTATTGTCCACTAATCTAGATAAAATGAAACAATCTCACCCTTTTGAGAAGTGGGTGGCCATATGGGTTATCACATCAAGAGTTTAGTTTTCTTTTGACTCCAGCAAGGGGGCATAATGATTTATTCTATCTCAAGGATGACAGAAATGTTGCCTATGGTCAGTATCATGCCAGGGAGAGGGGATGCTTGGTGCGTGGGGCAACAGGGGGATACACCAGGGAAGATTATTATTATTATTATTATTTATTTATATAGCGCCATTAGGTTCCATGGCGATTTACATGTGCAGGGGCAGACGAGGACAAGAACGTAAAATGACGACAATCAAATCATACAGGTACAGTAGGGCAGAGGACCCTGTCCACGAGGGCTCACAGTCTATAAGGGATGGGTGGGGGGACAGCAGGAAGGGGAGAGGCGAGCGTGAGACAGTGCGGCGTAATTGGTCTCAGTGTAGGTTGTAGGCTTGATGGAAGAGGTGGGTCTTCATTTTTTTCTTGAAAATACCCAGAGTTGAGGAGTGTCTGATGTGTTGGGGGAGAGAGTTCCAGAGTATGGCGGATGCACAGGAAAAATCCTGAATGCGGTTGTGGGAGGAGGAAATGTGAGTGTAGAAGAGAATGAGTGCTTGGGAGGAGTGCAGGTTGCGTGAGGGTAGGTATCGGGAGACCATGTTGGAGATGTATGGAGGGGACAGGTTGTGTATGGCTTTGTATGTCATGGTTAGGGTTTTGAACCAGGATCTCTGGGAAGTGGGGAGCCAGTGAAGGGCTTGATAGAGAGGAGAGATGGGGGAGTAGTGGGCAAACAGGTGGATGAGTAAGGCAGCAGAGTTGAGAATAGTTTGGAGAGGTGCGAGGGAGGTAGCAGGGAGATGTAAAAACAATCCTGGCAAAAGTGAGTGTAGAGAGGGGGTTCATCAATTTATTCACCTGTGGCTCATCCCTGAGCTCCCTAACATCCGCATATTGGTCCATCACTCCATGCATGATCATGTGCCTAAACCCTTTCTGAATCTGGAATTGCCCTGTCTAATGAGCGGGCCAGCAGGGCACTAGTTTTACTACTAATATTAAGACAACATGGGAAAGGAAAGACAAAGAAGAGGAACAGATTCAATAAAATAATTCAATTTCTCCTCCAGAGAGGCAATCCACTACATGTAATGGAAAAGTAACCACATCTTTCTCCAGAGACAACTTCTTCATTGGTCAGCATAGAATCAACTATAGCTGGCATAAGAGATAGTAAGGTGTGGGTTTATATAGAAGGAAGTAGTATCACCAGTAGAGATAACAAATGCATGTTATTCACAGCAGAATATAAAAGGAACCTCAACCCCCTTCAGCATGGAATTAAATAAACACTCAGGATAAACGACGAGCGAGTTGTAAAGAGGATCAGCAATCAACTAAATGCTGTGACCTTCTGAAAAAGGATAAGTAAACCCAAACTATAAAGTTCAGGGTTCCTGAACTAGGAACACAGACTTTTAACTGTACATGATTCTTGTTTTGTCATGTGAATAAAGCTAATTGAAATACTTCAGTGCAGTCCAGTCCATCACCAAGTTTTTAGTCTTTGGGCACTTCTGGAGCCATTGCAACTATGCCAAGTATTGGTATGGATGTGATTGGCCTGCGCACCATGTGACTCAGCCTGTATAAAGGCCAGATAACAGGTTGTGCTGCCATATTGCTGTGAATAGTGCAAGGTTAGAACACTACTGGAGTGAAGGACAATGTTAGGTTACGTTGGGGGTATTCTTAAAAAAGGCTTTGTGTGGCAATCTTGCACCATGGTCTGTGGGTGTAATCTTGGTCTGTGTGGCCATCATGCAACAGGCTTAATTTATACCAAACCTGTTTCAGCAATGTAGCAGGCACAGTGTTACGGAGCTCTAACAATCAGCTGTATTTAAGCAGTGTGCACCAATAAGTGTCTGCTCAATCTACCAAAAAAGCTCTGTTAAACTACTGCATCAGGCTTGGTGTGGTACTCAGAAAAAATGGGTCTGTGGAGGTACTCTTCTAAAAGAGCTTGTATGGGCCTGAAATGCGTAAAAATGTAACACCTTCCTGTGGTGCGCACAAGTCACAGTCAAATCTTCATCACTTCGTAGGGCCACCTGCCTCTGTGAAAGCATATGATGTGCCAGGGACATTACGACCACCACCAACATGACCTACTATCTCCATATTGTCACATGGAAGTATTCAGCCCACAATTCAACTACTTTCTTTTTTAAATGCATCAGCCATAATGTCTGCTTCTGGAACTGACAATTTGGCCCTGAGGAAGAACTGCTAAAACAGGCATTCTAATATCAGTGCCCTGCTGAAAGTACAGGATTGGTAACTGAGAACCATGGGCATCTTTGTTCAATATCACAACCTTGCAAAGCAGATAGCAGTGTGTGCCTTAAAAAGTCCGGCACAGTCCTTCCTGCTTTTTGAGCACTCCACAGGCTGGGGTTCCATGGCCAATGAAATGAAAAATTAGTGCTTTGTGGTGCATCTCAGCCAATCCTGGCTGTGGGGGTCAACCGGGTAATGAGACTGGGGGTCTTTTAAAAAATTGGGTGCTCTGTGGTGGATCTCAGCCAATCTTGGCTGTGAGGGTCAACAGGGAAAACAGACTCTGTACGGTCATTTTCTAAAACTTGTTGTTTTGTGGGAGAATTATTCCGACCTTGGCTGTTTGGGACACATACTGGGTAAATAGTCTCTGGAAAGGTCTTTTTTAAAATTGTGTGCTGTGCTGTGGTTCTAGGGCAATCTTGGCTTTGAGGGTCAACTGTGAAAATAGGCTGTTTATGGGCCCTTTTTAAAATTGGCTGCTCACTCACATGTGATACACTCCATAGTATGAGGAGGCAATGTTTCAGCTACATTGTTGAAGAACATGTGTATGTGTCCACATATATGCAAACATACTGAGTGTTGGATCTGCCTCATGTAGTTATATTTCATGCACTCTGTCTCGAATCTGGTCCACTCTTAATCATGGTCAAATTATTGATAATAACCAATCACAATAGAATGCTATTCTATTATTCAAGCTGTCATATTCAGACATGGTTGCCAGCCGTCCCAGGGATACTCAGCCAACAGCGTAGGGAGGTGCACAAAGGCAAAGGGGATGGGACTTTCCGCAGCAAGGCTATCTGCCTGGCCATCAGCTTGACCTTAAATACAATGACAAGCCTTTAAACTCCCACTGCTATAGCTTACACCACAGGATAAGAAAGTTAGGATCTGTAGGGGGAACTTGGTAAACAGGAACTCTAGGAGAATTTTTTGTAAAAAAGTTGGCTTTAGACTCATCTACTCTTGGCTGCGATTATCAAAAGTGAAAACTGGCTCTGTAGGGTTTAATGTAGTGTCAGCTTTACATTAATCATAAACTATGTTGGCTATGGCTATAAACTCTGAAAACAAGCTCTGTAACGACCTTTTTAAAGTTGATTCACTGGGGGGAAATGTGCACCTCAACACCAATGGCAGCTTGTCGTTGCCTCTGGGTAGCCGAGCTAATGTAAGCAAATACTTGATGCAGTCAATGCCAAGTGACCACCAAGTTCCCATGACTGATCAGTTATCAGTGATTACTGGCTGGCCACCTTGATGGATGCCACGAAGTACAAATTGCCATGCTTACTTCCATCACTTAAACATGACTGACTCCCCTTTAAAATTGGGTGCTCTGCCATGGAACTCAGGCACTTTTGTCGGTTAGGTACAACCGGCAAAATAGGCTGTTTAATGTCCAGAGACAAGAGGATGTTTAGGAGCATTCTTTAAAATTGGCTGCTCTGTATAGTACTATTAATTCCACAGCGCTTCACACACAATCATAGCTCTCCCCATTGGGGCTTGCAAGTATCAGAATGTCTTTGTAGCGTGGGAGGAAACTGGAGTACCTGAGGAAACCCATGCAACCATGGCGAAAACATAGAAAGTCTTAGCAGATGTTGTCCCTGGTGGGATTTGAATCCAGGACCCATGTGCTGCAAGACTGCAGTGCTATCCACTGAGCCACTCTGAGACCCTTTTGTAATTGTGGGTGCTTACTCACATGTCATATATTTCATAGTAGAAGGGCACAACATTTAGACTACATAGTGGAAGGCTATTTGTCCAAACATGAGTGAAAATACTGAATTATGGGTTTGCCACATATGGTTCATCCACTTTTTCTTGCACCTGGTCGCCTTTTAATCTTGGCCCCATTACCGACAACAAACAATCACAATGGAATGCTATTCTATTATTCTCAGCTGTCGGATTCAGACAAGTCTAGTTGCTTTCAATAATATTTTTTTCAAAATAAATGCTTGGGGCTTCCGGGACATTCACTCAGCAGCAATAAGGATGCACACAAAGGCAAATGAGATGATACTGTCAGTAGCAAGGCTATCTGGAAGACCACCAACATGATAACAAATACAAATATATGCTTTTAACTGTAACTTAAACAATAGGATAAGAAAATGATACTCTGTAGTGGCAGCTGGGAAACAAGCTTTGTATGGAGCTTTTTCAAATGAATGAAAGCAATGTCATTCACAAGTCTCACGCCTGCGCAGTGGCGCATATCAATCTGCCCTAATGAAGCCACACAGTGCCTAAATTCTTGTGAGATTCCACTGTGCAGGCGCGAGACTCTGGTCTTGCATCAGCTGCACAGTGCTCGTAGTCTCTCGAGACCAAAGTCTCACACCTGCACAGTGGAATCTTGCGAGATTTTAGGCACTGTGTGGCTCTTCAGTAGGGCACAATGAGGGGTGCCACTGCGCAGGCGTGAGACTTGTGAATGACATCGCTGTTATTCACCTGCATTCACTCAGGAGGGGCAGGTTTTCCATTGAGTGAGGAGGTGTTGGCATGCAGTTGGGCGGCTCTGACCGAAGTGTGACCCATCTGACCATTAACAAGTAATTTACATATAGCGTGGGACAAACTAAAAGTTATTTTATGAGATATGCAGGGGGACGTCTTGGTATATAAAGGGGTTTCAGGAACCCCAATTATACAATTACATCATGTTAAAGTTGGTGGGTAGTGTTTAGAACCCCAAAACAGGTGACAGGTGGTGGACTTTAAGTAATTTCCCTATCCACATTGGTTTTCAGGAAATTATCCTGCTCTTATCCCCTTTTTGCTACCGCTTGCAGCCCCCTAACCATTACTTCAACCATTTTACAGTCATTTTTAGACACTGAAATTTGGGTCTACATTGACATATCTATAAGGATGGACTCAGGATGGGGTTCATATATACCAGGATAGGGGACATATATACCTGTAAGGGGCCTAGGATGGGGGACATTGATACAGAATTACCCCCCAAAACAGTGTCGGTAGCATATCTCCCCATAACAAGTGCATCATGACCACATCTTTTTAGATACTTTTTTCTTTCTCTGTCCCTAAAATCCAGGTGCGTCTTATGATCTGGTGCATTTTATAGTCTGATAAAATACCGTAATAGTACCTACCCTCACGCAACCTGCGATCCTTCCAAGAGCTCCTCCTCTACTCCCCCTTCATCTCCTCTTCGCACAACCGCATACAGGATTTCTCCCGTGCTTCATCCATACTCTGGAACTCACTGCCCCAACACATCAGACATTCTCCTACCCTGGGAACCTTCAAAAGAAGCCTGAAGAGCCACCTGTTCCGCCAAGTCTACCACCTGCAATAAGACCCGGGCCACCACACCGCCTCACGACTGGAACTTCCCCCTCCCACTGTATCCCCACCCGCCCCTTGTAGACTGTGAGCCCTCGCAGACAGGATTTCTCCCCTCTTGTATCTGTATGACCTAATTGTCCACATTCATTGTTACTTGTATTGTTACTATGTTACTTGTCGTAGTCTGCCCCTTTTAGCATGTAAAGCGCCATGGAATATAATGGCGCTATATAAATAAATATTAATAATAATAAAATTATTAAATACTATGGAACCTTTAAGCCCTAAATTAGCCATCAGCTATTTTTAATTTAGAAGAAGTAAAGTTTTCCTACCAGTTGAAATTCCAAGTTTATCTTAAGAACTGAGAGAACACTCTTTGCATCCTTGACCCATGAAATAAACATTAAAGACATTTATTTCAGTTCTTTAATCTAGTGTCTGGAGCTGGAAATGTCAAGCAATAATGTCACTGATTTTCAAAAACAGTTTTCAAAACTTGTAAAAAAAAAACAACGTAATATAACAAACAAAGTCATTTAGAGAATAAAAGCGATGGAATCCAAATAATAATAATAATAATAATAATAATAATTGTGTTCACGAAGATAAAAATGTTTAAAGATATTTAGGAATTAGCTATTATTCTTTCTTTATTGTAGTTATCAACAGAGAAGGGCTATTTCTCTTCACAATTTGTACTTACAATGTTCCGCACATAACCTTAATTCAAGGCGAGTGTGTCTGCCGTAGTCACTATCTTTGAGTACTTCCAGGTGGTCACATTGAAAGTTATGTAAAGTCATTTCTCATGTGGAATACTTTGGCTTTCTCTCCATTCCTACTCTTCAGTTCTGGTGGATGCATGTGGGTGATGATGATTAATAGAGCATGTCCAATTGGTTCTGTTTGTCCATGCTGGTCTTCTTTATGCACACTGAGGTCAATGGTGTATTTGTAGGTAGCCATCCAAGGAAAACACCTCACAGCAGGAGAAAATGCAAACTAAGCAAGTCAAGCTCAGGAATGCAGTAAACTGTTCAGTGAAGCTTCAATAGCCCTGATTTTAGCACTGTTGGGAAAATATCAAACTCAGAGTTGAGGAAAAAGTCAAGAGGAAGATCTTAAAGTTTCTTTTTTACTTCTCCCATGAAAATAGCACATTGTGGCAGTAAAAAAGGAAAATCATAATATTGACTAGCTATTTTAACCTTTCTCAAATATCCAGGTCCGTTTAAGGTTCTCTCCTTTTGATGTTAACGTAAACATAAGGGGTTGTAAGGTGAGACACTATTGATGAGACTAGGGATTATCTGTAGAACTGAAGAAGAGCTCAGAGAGCTTTAGAAGGTTGACAGCAGATTGGCCTATGTCATGTACACGCTACTTCTAATGGCTTCTTTTGGGCATTTATATTTACGCAGAGAAAATTTTAGTTTGTATACTATAGTTTATATAGGTAATTTTGATAAAGGTTAGCTCAGCAGTGTTTTATTAAAAATGATTTTCGCCTATGCTTTACTTGAAATTATGAGACATATCAAATATAGAGAATGTAATTCCTAGAATGGAAAAATGTTCCTTGTAAGAAGAGTACCTCTCGAGATCCACTTAAAACCTCTTAGAATATCCTCTTTATTGTGTACAATTTCTAATCTAGAATCTAAAATGAGTGCTTCATGGCGTTTTCCTCTTATACCTCTTTATTTCAAAGCTAAGAAGTGTAGAAGGACAGTTGAATTATTGTAGTTCTTACTTCCCCATCTTAGGCCTGATGCAGGAGCAGACAGAAAGTGAGATATGAGCTAGATAGATAAATATGAAAAAAATAAAGTAAGATTATTCTTTAAAGGGATCGTCCACTACTAGGACAACCTCTTCTGATCCCACTTGTTTGTTCCAGGTAAAATAATGGAGTCTATACTCACCCTCCATGTTGGTGCCATTCAAGTGCTGTCGGTAATCACTGTTCAGATTCACGGGACATTGTGACGTCAGACAAGCCCCGCATCCAATCACTGCCATCCTCTGTCTCTCCACCTTTGGACACAATGAGCAATTAACAGGAAGTGACTGGCAGCCAAAGTGTCATTAGTTCTCTTTAGGTCTAAAGGCAGGGAGACAGAGGACAGCGGTGTTTGGATGCAGGGCTCGCATGACATCATAAAGTCACATGTGTTGAGCGTAGTTTTGATAAAATCACAGTTTTATCAGCAGAATATTATCACCTGCTGCCAGGTATTCAAGCACATTTATAAGCTCTGTATAACCTCACCCCCACCAATGATTAGTTGCTTTTTGTGTACACTGCTTAAAGCGAACCTGTCACCCCCCCAGGCATCAAAAGCTAAAATAGCCACCTTCTGCAGCACTAAGGCTGCATTCAGAGAAGGTGGCTATAGCCTTTTGATGCCCTTTATACTATGAAATATGCAGTTAGATAAATGCTCACACTTCTGAAGAACAAAGACCGGGAGGCGGGGTTTCACGCTCCTCCGACCCGCCCCTCTTGTAAGTCATGGTGCTCGCCTGCTGCTGCCTTCCCTGACTGTGTAAAATGAACGCGCGTCTTCGTTCTCCTGTATGGAGCCACGCATGCGCTGTGCGCGCTGCGACGACTTCCTGGACACCGGGCGCACAGCGCATGCGCGGCGCCGTGCAGGAGAATGGAGGCGCGCGTTCATTTACACAGTCAGGGAAGGCAGCAGCAGGCAAGCACCATACCTGACAAGAGGGGCGGGTCGGAGGAGCGTGAAACCCCGCCTCCCGGTCTGTGTTCTTCAGAAGTGTGAGCATTTACCTAACTGCATATTTTATAGTATAAAGGGCATCAAAAGCCTATAGCCACCTTCTCTGAATGCAGCCTTAGTGCTGCAGAAGGTGGCTATTTTAGCTTTTGATGCCCGGGGGGGTGACAGGTTCACTTTAAGGGCAGAAAGCAGGCAATGAGTTCAGTTGTGTAGGTGGAGCTATATAGAGCTCAGCATTCAGATAATTTGTAGATCTGCTACAAATAAAAGAGGGATTTTATCAAAATGACAGCAATGAGCCCCGGAAATTATCCACCCATAGAATCAAAACCACCCAGGCAATTGGGCCATTTATATGGATACACCTAAACATTATGGGAATGAAGGTGATATCAACTTGAAATAACTCATGAAAGAATAAAGTTATGTTAAAACTAAGCACACCATTGTTTTCCTTATGAAATTCTCAATAAGTTTGATGTGTCACATTACCCTCTTCCCATTGAACAAAATAAAGTTGGATCTAAAATGTCTAATTTCCCCTTCCTATATTTTAATGTGCCACAAGCAAGAAGTTGATATCACCAACCGATCCCATTTTATTTAGGTGTATCCATATAGATGGCCCACCCTGTAGAATAAATTGCAAAGCAGTAATGATTAGAGATGAGCGAACTTTCCCTGAACATGTTTGCCAATTTCAAATTCAGAACGAACATTGCAGAATCTGTTCGCGATTAAAAACACATTTAACTTACCACAAAATCGGCGAACACAGCTTTGTTCGAGAAAAAAGTTTGAAATTTAAAATGGCCCTAAACATTCCCTGATTGTTTGGAGCTAAAACCCTTCGCAAAAGACCCGCTAATTGGGAACAACACCTAACTTTATGCTTACGAGTGTTCCCAGCCGTCAAGCCTACCATTTTCTTTCAATCTGTAGAATATTTTTGAGCTACAAAATATTTTTTTTAAGATTCCTGGAGTTTTCAGGTGTTTTGACACCTGGTGGTTGTGCATTTTTCCAGATGTGGCAGCAGCTGTGAAGTCCCAGAACTTTACAATGTCCTTGAAACATTTGTTTAAGAGAGCTTTATATAAATATATATATTATTATTTTGTATTGTAGCAGCGTGCAAGCCCATCTCGTCTACACTTATATAAAAATAGCATATCAACATTATATTCTTCACATACATGGTCTTTTAGGTCAGTTTACACTCATGAAACACCATACCATGGATATTACTTCTTAAAAATGTGCAATCACTTACCGTATATACTCGTGTATAAGCCGACCCGTGTATAAGCCGACCCCCCTGCTTTTGCCCCCAAAATCTGGGAAAACCTATTGACTCGTGTATAAGCCGAGGGTGGACCGCAGCACAGGTATACAGCCCCCAGCAGTGTGGTATACAGGCCCCCCAGTGGTATACAGGCCTCCCCAGTGGTAGTATACAGCCCCCAGCAGTGTGGTATACATCAGCCTCCCCAGTGGTATATACAGGCCCCAGCAGTGTTACAGCAGCCTCCCCAGTGGTATATACAGCAGCAGCCCCAGTGGTAGTATACAGCAGCCCCAGAGGTATATACAGCAGCCCCAGTGGTAGTATATAGCAGCCCCAGAGGTATGTACAGCAGCCCCAGTGGTAGTGGTAGTATACAGCAGCCCCAGAGGTATATACAGCAGCCCCAGTGGTAGTATACAGCAGCCCCAGAGGTATATACAGCAGTCCCAGTGGTAGTATACAGCAGCCCCAGAGGTATATACAGCAGCCCCAGTGGTAGTATACAGCAGCCCAGAGGTATATACAGCAGCCCCAGTGGTAGTATACAGGCCCCCCCTTGCTGCCGCAAACCTGTAAAGGAATAAATCATTATACTTATCCCTGTCGCTGTCCCGCCACTGCCATCGTGCTCCTCCGGCTTCATCCGGCTTCTTCCGACTTCCTCCTCTGGCGCACAGACAATGACGTCATTGCCTGCGCCCACCGGAGGAGGAAGCCGGAAGAAGCCGGTTGAAACCGGAGGAGCGCTATGGCGGCGGCGGGACAGCGACAGGGATAAGTATTTTGATTTATTTCCTTTACAGGTTTGCGGCAGCAAGGGGGGGGGCCCTGTATTGCGATGGGGGGGGGGTGTGGGCGTCCTGTATACTGTATACAGTGTATACAGTATACAGTGACTTGCATATAAGCCGAGGGCTGAAAAACTCGGCTTATATGCGAGTATATACGGTAACTTCATTTTATTCTATGCGTTTACAAGACAGATTTTTGGCATGTGCACAAGTATGTTATATGTATCATTAATACTGAATCTGTCCTTGCATTGCTGCCCACCAGCCTTTTTCAGCATTCAAGATGAATTGTTGGTGAGCAGAATATACTTATCAATTTTCATTATTTCTCCTCCAAATATGTCAGGCTTCAATAATCACTCTACCCAACTACTTGCTCAAATGTTACCTGTGGAATGGGATTTGTAATGTAACTCAGGTGCCTTCTGCAGACCACCCCATGGAGGGGTTAATGATGGAGCTAGGGAACAAGATTGTGCAAACAACAATATCATGTAAGAGATTGTCTCCTGGCACTGGAAAGAGTCCCCTAGTCAAAGCAAGGAGGTGTTTGGAGAGCCAGCATCATCTTAGCAGTGCATACAACACAGCTACACTCTGCTACACTTTACTACCATGTGCCTGCAGTATGCAGTGATGTAAATGATGCATCTACCACAAGATATGCCAACTCTGGAGAATGTCATCTTCCTCACCACCCCAGGGGCACTAGGGTGCTTCAGCATCAGAACTTGAGCAGCTCCCATAGAACACAAATGCACCTGGACCTTCACTCCACTACCCACCTTGAGCCTCATATGTAGCAAGGTCAAAGATCCAGTGCTGGGCTTGGATGCCAGAGGAGGACCAGAGGATCTCAATGTCAGGAGGTAAGCCATTCCCCATACCAGCCGAGAGCAGCAGATGTCACACTCAGGAGGATCTTGCAGCTTGCCTAGAAGTGTAACATCTTCAGACAGTGTCACAGCTGCTGGACCAGGAGCATGATGAGGAGAAGGAGGAAGCTGAAAAGGATGAGGAAGATGATGAGGTTGTTGTTGTGAATTCATTAAGGAGGAATTCTGGTTATGAGCTCCCTCAGGTGGTTGTTGCTGGTAATGCAGCTGGCTGTGTGTTGGAGAGTTCTATAGCTGATCTTGATGATTGGCAGTCAGGTTCAGATTGGAGCATATAACGTTTTGAAGCTGTTCAGTCCTTGCCAGTTGTGAATGTCCCTGTAGGTGTCCACACCTTTTCCTGGTTTCTCCTGGTCTGCTGAAATCTTTGCAAGCTAAGTGAATGGTTTTGTTGCTTTGTGGCGCACATGCTGTGTGCTAGTGGATCTGTTTTCAGTTTGTCTTTTTCTGAGTTGTGGGTTTGAAATTTAGTCTGCATATTTTTTTTCCCTTCTCTCAGTTAGGAAGTTTTCTTCCTGGACAAAAATTGCTATTCACTGTTATCTGCTATTTCCAGTGTTGTTGGTATTGGTACTTGTTTATTCTTGTTTGATTCACAGACGTTCGGCATATATAAGATGGTGGCGAGTCTTAGTGGACTCAGGGTAATTTTTGACACTATCTGCTGTTGGAGATTTTTTTTATAGTATTTTAATACTGACCGCAATAGTATTCTATCCTGTCTTTACTGTCTAGCTAGTGTGGCCTCTTTTGCTGAAACTCTATATTCTGCCTGTGTGTGTCTTTTCCTCTCCTGTTTCCCAGTTAATATCTGTGGGGGGCTTGCTGCTCTTTTGGGTTTCTGCTCTGAGGCAAGATAGCTTTTCCTATTTTCATCTCTAGGGGTAGCTAGTTTTCCAGCCGTGTTGAGGTTCTAGGGCGTGGTTAGTTAAATCCCACGGCTACTTCTAGTTGTGGTATTGAGTCAGGTGTCGCAGTCAGTATAGTTACCAACGACTTCTGTGGAATCTTCATGTTACTCCTTAGTCATCGGATCATAACAGTAGTAGAGGCAGAGAAGGCCACGTTTGCCAGCCTTGTGTAGCACCCCCACCAGAGGATGCTGCTTGACCATCTTCCCAAAAGGGCTCTGCACAATTTATATTGGGGAGGTCACCTTCATGAAGTTAATGGGCAGCAAGGGGTAGTTCACTGTTGGCTAAAGTCAGGTTGCCACCACCAATGACTTTGAAAAGTTGCAGCAGGATGGCCAACCGGGATAGAATATTACATCGGCTGGACGCCAGACATCTCTTAGTGTGAGCCAGCCAGCTGCACCCAAACTCAGAAGGGCCTTCAATCTTGAAGGGCCTATCAGTGTTGTCCACATTGCTCCTGTCTCCCCGTGAGTAAGTGGTCACCTCCTAATTCTTACATCCTCTTCTCCAGTGGTAGCTTTGATGGGTGTGCTGGGGAGCAGGTGGTGGCAGGGAATAGCCCTGGAGAAGTAGCCCCTGCAACCCTTCTAACACCATCTGCAGTTGAGTACACGTGAAACAGTGACCTTCATCCTGGATAGCATTCAAATAGCTGCTCAAGTCTTCCTACTCTAAATAAAGAGAGGACTGACCTAAAAAAGGCATGTTATTGGGTTTGCTGACCCATCTTTTAGTTGCCATTTTGTTAAGAGAAGAAATTTTCTTCAGATGATTTTGAGTTCTTTGAAGAGAGTTCTTTGTTTTTTTGTTAATTTTAGTTTTCTCCTACCCAAATTTAGTGGCGGATGCACTTTAAAATGCTAGATTAGCAGGACTGCAGCCTTTGGGCCACATCTTAAAGCCCTTAATGGACTCTGCCTTTAATAGACTTTGCATCATTGTAATGCTATTTGCTGACCCCTGTGGGACTTTTCTTATATATTTACACTTTATGATGATGAGGCTTATTTTGTCTGAAAAGTTTTTTCACTTCATTCCCTGTGTGCTGAACTGTTTCTGCAAAAAGGTGCTTTGATACTGCCCTACAGAGACTGTCGAACAAGCGCACGCTTTTGGCCTAATAGTCTGAGGTATGGAAATGCAAGACACTCACACACTCCTGTAGAACTGGACTGGCCAAGGGCAGTCCTCAAGGGATGCAAACAGAGCATGTTATCAGGATTTCCTTAGCATTGTACAATGTGCTGAAATCATCACCTCTGCAGGTTATGAAATTAGCACCTGTGCAATGCTAAGAAAATCCTAAAAAGTTGAACTGTTTTAAGACCTTGAGGACTGCAATTGGACATCCCTGCCCTAGACATCTCTGTGGAGGTAACCAGGAGGCAAGTTGCATCTGAAGCCCTTTCCCCACAACTGCGGCTCTCCCTGGACCCTCTTAGGCCCATTATGCAAGGTCATTGTTTGATGCTTTTTTGACACAAATTTGAGAATCTGCATTAATATCTACATGTCTATCAAGAAAAAAAAACACGTTGACACAGCACTTCAGAACTCTCATAGGCTTTGCTGACTTCAGGATAGACATGCAGATCTTGATGCAGATTCTCCACACAATGTACCGTGGGCACAAAGCCTTACAATGATATGGTGGGGTTACGTGCACATAAAGTATTCCCCAGAGCAGGCACATAGGCACTGCAGAGATTGTGACAAACTGTGCCATCACAACAATGCTTAAGTTCAAATCGAAGGGTCCTGCGGGGGCTATCCCACAAGTTTGAACTGTGCTGCACTCTCTGACATCACCATGCCTCACATGCAATGTCTCTTGATACCGGCTAGATACACCTGTTCCATCTCGTGCAATATTGTGGCTCTCACGAGACAGCTAGTGTTACAAGGGCTGACACCACTGAGGTTATTTCAGCTCACACAGTGACATTCCTTGATGTGTGATCCCACTGTGAAATCTGAGACAATCTCATGGAAGTCATGAGGATGTCTGAGGTTCATGAGCGGGCCCGGACATATGGTGTCAGCGGCGCTGAAGTTTGCTAAGTAAAAGTGTAGGAAGATAATGTCTATGCAAAACAGTGGGGCTCTACTGTAAATAGTTTGAGCTGTGTTTGGCAACTTTTGCACAGAGCTTCAAGTTCTCAGTATCTGTGAGATACAAAGAATGACAAGAATAATGTCACAGACCACTTGCCAAGGGTGAATGTGTGTCTTAAAAACTTGTAAGGATTCAGAATAATGGTCTCTGCGCTCTAAACTCAGAATGTCCTATTGGAGTATGGGAAATAGGTGTCTTAAGACATTTTCTAAGGCAAATATTACTAAGACAAGCTGTTGATTGCATATGGGGCAAATATATTAACTAATATACAGTAACTTTCACAAACATGAGAAATGTAGATAGATGTAATCTGTTATGGTACCTTTACACGCCGCGACGGCAGGCTGGATACATCGCGCTACTTCGCGTGCACGAGCACGCTCAAACGGCTACAAACGGTCAACGCACCCTCTTTACACGCCGCGACAAGGTGCGCTACGCCACGCTACATCTATAGCTAGCTACATCGCCGGGTGTCTCAAGTAGCCAGCTGTAGCGTAGCGTACCATGTTTACACACCGCTCCAACAAGCTACTATGGGCGGACCCGGTGCAGCAGGGATAGCACATAGGCGTGCAACAATCTTGGATTACGAGCCGTCCGTACGATGATAGGACAGCGCAATATCATCAGGATTGGCCAGGCATCGCAGGAGGCTGAGACATCCAGCACGCTCGAGTAATTGTGTAGTGTGACTGGTCAGCTCCTTAAATATCCCGCCCTATGCTGCGACTACCAATCATAAAGCAGGAGCGATCTCCAATGATCGCAGATGGGGCGCGGTAACATGGCGACTGTGTCACGCCTTAGATACATGGCAGCCACATCGCCGGGTGTCCAGAGTTGCCTTCCGTTGCTTCTTTACACGCCGATACAGCTCGCTACAATCGGCGATGTTGCCTTAAGTTTATGAGCAGAGACCATAAACAGATGTATCTGTCGCCGGCTGTAGCGTCGCCTCTTCAGACGCCGCTACTACAGGCGATATGGACGCTACAAGCTACAATTGTAGCTTGTAGCGCGATGTATCCAGCCTGCCGTCGCGGCGTGTAAAGGTACCATGAAGGAGTAAAAAGCAATGTTTCAAAATTTTTAACTTAGCAAATTCCTTGAGTTGTCATAACTTTCCAATCTGCATAATGAGTCATAATTTTGTAGAAACCACATTAATGAAAGTGACCAGATGTCATTCGCTCGCATAGTTGCAGTCAATCTCCGGGAGCAGCATAGAAGAGAAAACTACAAGTAGAGGCGACCGCCAGCCAATATTATGTAAGACCGTGCCATGAAAAATGAAAAAATGTAATATTTGTAAAATATTTTTGCAAACTCTTTTCCAATAGTTCAAGAAGTGACACATCTGTAGGAATACTGATTATTTTAGATAGAACCCTTACTTTGCCTAGTCTTGAATGTCTTTAGAAACACGAGCGACATAGTTGTATGACACTGCATTTGCCTTCTAGTTTTGCTTTATGAAGATTAATAATAATAATAATAATAATAATAATATTCATAGCACTATTAATTTCATAGCACTTTGCATCACTTTCCCAATTTTGGGCTTACAATCTAAACATCCTATCAGTACGTCTTTGAAATGTGGGAAGAAACCAGAGTGCCCGGAGGAAACCCATGCAAACAAAGGGAGAACATACAAACTCCTTGTAGATGTTGTCCTTGGTGGGATTTGAATCCAGCGCTGCTGCAAGGTTGCAGTTCTAACCACTGAGCCACCGTGCTGCCCAAGGTTCAAACTATTTAGAGCCCAGAACACAATGAAAGTTAAAGGTCTAAACCGAAAAACCTGCAGTCATCCTTTGCCACTGTAGACTTGTGTATCCCCTCATTCTGTGCACTGTGCACTAAGAGGATTTTCCAGTGTCTGAGCCAGGACCGTGGTCACATGACCGCAAGTACGCAACATGCAATATCTGACTAGGCAACAAAAGATCAAAACAGCAAACACAAGGCACATATTCCACAGAGCGAAGCTATGGCTGAAATGGTCTGACCATCGCCAGCCAGCTAAATAGCCAGCTAAATCACCCTGAAAGCCCAGCATGTCCAGACTGTTATTGGACTGCTGAACAATACTGATAGCTCAGTACATCCATGGAATCTATGGGACGGCTGAACTGTCACTGTGTCACTAGGATAAAGTGAGAGGGCTTCTTCACACTGGGGTTTTTAGTGTCAAATAGTGGTGATTGGAAAATGAGGCTGGATGTATAAAGGTGATGAGCAGATGCCTGAGAGAGAACGGTGAGGTGAGTATAATGATTTTTTGTTTAATTCTTAACCTTTTGATGACCCTTTAGGGGTCATAAAAATTGGAAATCTAAAAAATTTGCTGAACTGCATGGAATAAAAATTACAAAAAAATCCAAATTTTTTTTACAAAATTCAATTAGAATTCAAATCTAATCAAATTTATTTTCTAATCTCTACTGGGAATCCATCTGCTAGTACTCAAAATGATAAGGCAAATCCAGCAATTAACTCTATCTAAATGTCCTACTGTTACTCCCCAGGGGCGTGGGTTTGTAAAGTGGTCTCACTGGACCACAGATTGATTTGGGGACACTGAACCCTTGTAACAGAAAGAGACCGGAGAGTGACTTCAGGAGACATTGATTTTATTTAAATTATTAGCCCTCAGGTGATAAGTGGCCAAGGAAGACGACCCTCTGGATCCCCTAGAGAGAAACTGGCAAGGGAACCTCTATATAGGGACTATCCCAGCACAGCTGCAGGGGGTCCAAATACCGCGAATGGAGGACCAGAAGGGTAACTCGTACAGATTGTTACAGTGAAGTTGTGAAGACTGTAATAAGTTGGCTCTGTCAGTAGAAGAATCCTGGTCGGTGTGTGCAATCCTAGATACTATCTATAAGGGGTGAGACAATGCGCAAATAGCATCTTATCTCCTTACAGATATCGGCAAGAACCTTATTGAAAGCTGCTCACCTGGAAAAGTTGTGTTACACACAAGTATGCGCGCCTGGATACAGCTGCTGCAGGACCCACACATCCACGATCGACGTGGCGAACAATAATTGTATTGGGACAAAGTGTCTCAGGATCCACGCTGCTGAATGAATGAAACCAGAAAGTGGAACACTGGTTTCAATGGGTGTTCTTTATTCCTACGCGTTTCGGAGCATTACCATGCTCCTTCCTCAGGGAAAAACCTAGGTTTGTATATGCGTAGGAATAAAGAACTTAACCAGTGTTCCAGCTTCTAGTTTCATTCATTCAGCAGCGTGGATCCTGAGACACTTCGTCCCAATACAACTACTGCAATCCTAGATAGGCTGATGCAGCCAGTAGTGGAATCCGGATAATGTGTGCTATCCAGGAGCTCGAAGCAATATCTGGAATAACCAGGCAACCAGACATGACAGACACTTCCAGTAGAGGATTCTGTGATGAAAAGAGTAAGTATGTTTGCAGAGAAAAGTATAAATATAAGCAACCGTCTTCTAGTGCAAAGCTACTGCAGGAGAGGGACTGGGACACTTGCAATGTTCCACAGGTATCAACATGTTGCCCAGGCACCTCCAAAAGGGGTAAGGTGCCTTGCATACCCTGAACTCACAGCAATTAGGCTGAGAGGCAAAACAAGGAACAGGTGTACCGACCTTTTAAATAGCAAAGTGTGGCTCATCGCCAAAGTGCACTCCCAGGAGATTTGCTCATAGAAGACAGGTTTTGTGAGGAGAAGGAAGCAAAGGCCAGGCGGGACCACATGCATGGTAAGTAGCATGCGGCATGACTGAAAGATGGGAAGACTCCGGAGGGCTGCTTAGTGGACACCGGTCTCCCTGCCCAGCAGAGACTTGCCCCGCAGCAGAGACAGGACAGTTAGAAGGAAAGGTGCTACCTAGTATGTGCATGCATTACACAGACAATCCCTGAGTTTTAGCTAGAACTATGTAATTGTACATTCTACATTCCTATGTACTCACAGAAGCAGGACATACAGCAATCAAATTATTTTCAGCTGATCTGTCTTTAAAAAAAAAAAGTGGACAATTGTCGCAAGAAGAAAAACTCAATTAATACCAATAGCAGGAAAATAATTAAACTTTTAGATGCAGCAGTCACAAAAAAAATCTAAATCTCTGACTTCTATGGGCTCTCCATTACTAAACACATGAATCAATGTGGTATCAGAAAATTAAAATCTCTAATCACCTCCCGTTTCACTGTATTCTGTATTGCTTTTCCCACATTAACCTTCCGGTTGGGGGTGTCACATGGCCATTGTAACCATTGATAAACTACATTCTTCACAATTTGTCCAAATAGTGAAGCCTCCACTAAATATTGAAGCCCAGAGAGACACAACATGAAGTGCAGAGAAGGGCAGACAGTCTGGGAGACAAGTACATATTGTTTTTGCAACAACTCCCTGGAACCATTTACATTAATTTATCATGTTTCCCTGAAAATAACACAAGGTCTTTTATTATTTTTTGCTCGAAAGATGCATTGGAGCTTATCTTCAGGGGATGTCTTATAGTGATGAGCGAGTACCAAAATGCTCGGGTGCTCGGTGCTCGGGCCGAGCGTCCCAAGATACTCGGGTACTCGGCCCGAGCACCAAGCCCAATTTTATCCTATGGAGACCCGAGTATTTTTGTGAAATTACCCTGTACTTTTGCAGTGTAACAGATACACTACAAAAGTACCCTAAAAGTTAATCTAAGGGGTTAAAAACAATAAACATTAATACTCACCTCCTGTACTCCTGTACCTTATGTACCGGGACCAGTACCAAAGACCTCCGGCTGTTACAGGACCTCCGAGACCACGGGGAGAAGATGGGGAAAAGGACCTTGAAGTTCAGCCAATCAGCATGCGGCTAGCGGTCACATGGGTTTGTCATGTGGCCGCAGTGCAGCCGCGTCACAACCTATGTGACCGCTAGCCGCATGCTGATTGGCTGAAGTGCAAGGTCCTTTTCCCCATCTTCTCCCAGTGGTCTCGGAGGTCCTGTAACAGCCGGAGGTCTTCGGTACCGGTCCCGGTACATAAGGTACAGGAGTACATTAGGTGAGTATTAATGATTATTGTTTTTAACCCCTTAGATTAACTTTTAGGGTACTTTTGTAGTGAATCTGTATAGATACACTGCAAAAGTACACGGACTACCCCCGAGCAGGAGCATACACCCGAGTATCTTGAGATTACTCGGTACTCGCCGAGTAGCCCCAGTACAGTAATACCCGTGCGAGTACCGAGTAGTGACAAGCATACTCGCTCATCACTAATGTCTTATTTTTCCATGAACAACAATCAACTTTTATTTTTGAACAAAAAAATGAACAGTTTTTCAAATATGGTCATGCCAAAAATCAAACCAATGCTTTTGCTCTCTTGTCAGCAAGCCAGCAACCAATTTACAGATCATGTCTTCAAGCTTAGGAAAGAAGTGTTGCAGACATGATCCCTACTTGCGCTTTTTAGTATTTCACCTTGTAACTTTTTGACTGAGGTTATCAAATAAAGCTCACCATTTTGAGATCAATTGGCTAACTAAAATCGTCTCTATTTACTGAAAGTAGAAAGATTTTTACCCCGAGATTGCGCCACAAGTCCTTTCTTGTCCATGACTGAAGAGCACTTCCTTTTTGCACTTATCTTGTCTTGGGGTCAATATACTAGTACAGTGTTTTTCTTGCTAATCTGTTTAAGTCCCTGCCCCTCCTGTACCTGTACGTCCTGATCGCCTAGATTTAGTGTACTTGTTCTTGTCTCCCTCATCCTCATTTAAAGCGCCATGGAACCCAATGGCGCTATATAAATAAATAATAATAATAATAATAATAAAATACGGTACTTTACAACAGTAAATGGTGGATAGACCTTTCACCAAGAAAAACAGATACCTCCAAAAGAATCCCACTGGAAAGAACCTACGAGACCCAAAACAGTAAGGGTTGGCAAGTGCAAAGCTCCTGCTGGAGACACTCCTGTCACAGGTGTGTTATGTGCCTTCAGGTAGTGTTTCAGCTGCTCTCTTTTGCGATCCACTCCTGCAAAGTGTACCAATTATCTCCCCATGGTGAATGGAAGCAGCCACAACAATCTAATTAAATGGGCTCTAGCGTCAAGTTATGGTATTGGGACTAGCCAATATGTGTGTGATAGTCTGGTACTTGCAAACCCTTATTGGTTTAGGTCTTGTGGAGTCTTTTGAGTGTGCTTCTTTTTGGACTGTCTGCTTTCCTTGATAAAGGGTCGATATTTCCTGCTGCATTCTATTGTTGACACACCCCTCCAGGGCCTTAGGATACTCGTAACTGGGCTTTAAGGCTTCTTCACGGGAGTCAGAGGGGTCGAGGCCTGGCTTCGTGACCATGGCAGTGTTAAAGGTTTGGTGTGGGTGTCTCTCTCTCTTAGGGAAGGTCATGTGGCGAGGAGGGTTCATTAGGGAAGGAATGACCGGACTTGGGGATACTTGTTGTTTTTACGTGACGCCACCCACAGGTTGCAGCTATAGATGGCCACCGCTGCACGACAGTTCCTCTGGGGGCCCATGGTAGGGAGAAAGCAGTGTTGTTAAGCCCTCTATGGGTAGGGCAGACCCTAAGGGCAGCAGAAGGTACCTGAGTGAGTTGGTAGTTGTGTTGCTCTCGATGCATCAGGAAAGTTCACAGACACAGTGGGTTGCAGTCTTCAGATCGTTTATTCACAGTCACTGCACAACAGCCTACTGGGCACTGGATTCTCGGAGGCAGTGATCAAGCTACTCCCGGGTTGGAGGATGACATGTAATCGGTATCCCTTCTCTTTCTTTTCTTGGTCGTCTCACACTGGGCTTGCATCTCCCTCCTACCTTGCGCCTCAACATACAGAGCTCTGAGTCAGTAGCTGTGAGCTTTTCTCAGGGGTTGACCTGTAGTATCTCCCCTTAACCCTATGGCTGCCACCTTTTCAGCAGATATGTGCGGTTGTCGACTGTGTCACCATGGAAGTACCATAGACTCCGGATTGCTAGCTGAGCCTGGTCCATCTTCTCCTCTAGACTTGGGTTCCCAGTGCCCCTTTTTTGCAGCCTGATCGCTCCACTTACCTTGCACCTGACAATGAATTCGAGCCCCATGGGTGGATTGCTCACTGACTGTGCCTCTGGGACCCTCTCTTCCTTCTGAGCCACCTGGTTGTCTTTCTTTGCTCCTCAGTCTGGCCTCAGGATGAGCTCCCACTAGCTCCAGTCATTTGAACACTTCTCTCAAGTTCTTTTCCTTCTGTTACAGGTTTTCTTTCTCTAGCTTCCCTCCAACTCAACTCTAGCTGTTTAACCGTCTTTCTCCTTTCACTATTCAACTGTCTCTCCTGCTTTCTAGATCTTTCCCACTCTATTTATACCCTCTGTGATGTGTCCCACGTCATCTATGTATGTGCTACCTAACTTCATTCCTCCCAGGTGCTCCCTCTAACTAGTTCCTATCCACCTATGTCCACTACCCTGGTTCCTCTTCCAGACAGGATCAGGGACGGTGCTCTCCCGTAGGAGCAACCTCACCCTAACCCTGACCTGGACCTAGTGTAGTGTATGTGACCTGGGTGTCCAAGCACTGGTCTGTGCCCCTCTTACCTGAGAGTGGCATACTACTCCCTAACAGGGGTGCAGTACCTCTGTGGTGACTGGATCCGCAGGGGCGCCACATTGTCAATTGATTTTACTTTTTTACATGTGTAATTGCATGGACACTATTTAAATTGACTTTTTATGAACTGTAATTAGCGCTTATTTTTGGAGTAGGGCTTATATTTTCAGCATCCTCAAAAGTCCTGAATAATCAGGGCTTATTTTTGGGGTAGGTCTTATTTTCAGGGTATTTAGTGGTGATCAACTCCTTTAAGGCAAAGAATATTCTAAATAATGTGACCGTATTGGTGCAGAGAATGACCGCAGGACGTGTGAACAAAGTTCAGACCTGTGTAGTCTTTGTCAATCATTTTGGATGTTCTCATTTCCTGACTATTTAAAAAAGCCTGATTGTCATATTATTATCGGAGCTTGGTGACACGCTAGTGTTTTTCTCATTCATTATCATATTTCACCTATTTTTCCAGCACTGCCATGTATATAATATAATTATAAGTATTTCTCAATCAGAGTCACAATCACCCATGTACCATTTGTGTTGAAGTCTCCTCTTTCATTGCACAAACTCAGGAAATTCATCTATTTAAGTCAATCATGTCCACCTCATTGAAAAGAAATGTTTGGTGAAACTAAATACTTCAACCCACTACATTGTAAATGGCATGTAGTACATGTAGCTCAAGCCTGGTAGGAGGATAGCAATTATACTAAGGGAATTTATTTTAAATTAACAAACTTTTTTGCAGCGACACATTTTGCACATTGAATATTTGTGTTTATCTCATCTATATTTCTTGGTTTATTGTTTGAGTAAAAATAGTTTCCCCTTTTTTATCTATGTTATTACAACTAGGGATGAGCGAGTCTACTCGTTACTATTCGTTACTTGGCGAATAGTACGGTACTCGCTCTACTCGTTACTCTGCGAGTATCCTAGCGATCACAGTAACGAGTACAATGTAAATCAAAGGGGAATGTAATTCCTCTGCTGCTGGACCTATAAAGAGGTCTTGCAGCAGAGGAAAAACCTGCAATTCCCCATTTCATTGTTTAAAAGCCAGCGGTAAAAAGCCGCTGGCTTTTAAACAATGCTGACAGCCACTGACAGCTTCCCTGCTGACTGACAGCTGGATCCTCCGCTCCCCCCACCACCTCCCCACCCTATCCTAACTTAGGATCAGGGGGGGAGCGGAGGATCCAGCTGTCAGCAGTGGCTGGAGCGGGGGGGGGGGGGGGTGTCCGGTTCACCGGATGGTACAATCCAGGAGAATCCGGTTTTGAAAACCGATTCTCCCGGATTGTACCCCTCAGGTGCAATTCGGTGCTCCATAACATGGGGCTCTATGGTCCCGGATTGCCCTGGACCGGGGCAATCCAGGAGAATCCAGTTTTCACTTAATGCCGTGATAGCGGCCGTGCTTGTGGCCGCCGCCGTTCTTTGCTGCTGCTGTCGCAAAGACACAGAAGAAGACGGCGGCCGCGGAGGACGGTGAGTAAACCGCCGCCCCCCCCCCTGCTCCAGCCACTGCTGACAGCTGGATCCTCCACTCCCCCTGATTCTAAGTTAGGATAGGGTGGGAGGCGGTGGGGGGAGCGAAGGATCCAGCTGTCAGGCAGAAGGGAAGCTGTCAGCAGCTGTGAGCATTATTTAAAAGCCAGCGGCTTTTTACCGCTGGCTATTAAACAATGAAATGGGGAATTGCAGGTTTTTCCTCTGCTGCAAGACCTCTTTGTAGGGTCCAGCACAGAGGAATTAATCCAATTACTCGCTTCCACATTGACTTACATTGTACTAGCTAGACTCGTAATGAGTACCGAGTATCAGGACCTACTCGTTACGAGTCTAGCGAGTACGAGTATTTTAGTACTCGCTCATCCCTAATTACAACCTAAGTTCCAAAAAAATTGGGTCACTGTCTAAATTGTAAACGAAACAAAAATGAAAATGAACAATATCTGAAAATCTTTTGTATTTTCTAATATTTTATTCGTCACATAATGCAGTTTAGAAGGGGAACATTAGACAGTTTTCCCTTTAATTCCAAAAAGATTAACTCCTTTAGAGAGTGATGGCAGCACACATCTAAAAAAAGTGAGGCAGGTTACCAAAAGTCAGGAAAAATACTGTATTTTTCAGATGATAAAATGCACTTTTCTCCCCCCAAATTGGGTGGAAAATGATGGTGCGTTTTATAATCCAAACTTTGCTTACCTGGTGGTTGTGGTGGCAGGTCATCGTAGGTGTAGTAGGATGTCGGTAGTGGGGCAATGCCTGTGGGCTTGGAGCTGGGGGTGTCTCAGTATTTGGCGGTGTGCCTCAGTGTTGGCAGGCATTGATACTTTTGGGTACCGCCGTAGCTTACATCAAAGGTGGGCACCCGACATATGACATGCCCGGTACGTCACATGTCAGGAATAGGATAAAAATGTGGAACAATTTTAGAAAAATCTTCCTCAATGTAAAATTGTAACACCTTTGAATATCCCACCATCTACAGTGCATAATTCATCAAAAGATTCAGAGATTCTGGAGCAATCCATGAACACAACAGACCAAACTGACGGTCAATATTGGAAGCCTTTTATATTCAGGAGATCACAGACAAAATGCTGCTTTAATAAAGGACATGATTCATTCATGTAAATCACTGCTTGGGATCAAGAATATTTCCATGAATAATTGTTTGTGAACACAAGTCACTGTGCAATCCACAAATGAAAGTTATAACTCTATCGTGAAGCAAAGAATAATCCAACTATCAATATAATCCTGCTGTCTTCTCTGTACTAAGGCTCACTTAAAATGCACTGTTCCAAAATGGGAAACTATTCTGTGGTCAGGTAAATCAAAATGTAACATTTTTCATGGAAACCATGAACACTGTGCGAGAGCGGATTAAGAGTAGCCTGGACCCATGACAGAAGGCGTGCCCTCTCCGGCTCCCTGAGTAACATGTGGCATGTCACTTGATCCTCTTTGATACATCAGGTGCTCTGGTGTACATCTGCAGATGCTAAATTAAACACACATTTTTTCCCCTTATATATAGCGCAATTCATAATAGAGCAGAAGTGGGCAATTAATTTTCCCGGGGGGCGCTGTGACTGTGACTGTTGTAGAGGGTTGAAAAAAAAGGCTCAAATTAACTTTGCTTAACATTATTATTAAAATGTATTATTATAGTGCCATTTAATTCCATGGAAAGGGTATACAAAGACAAGTACAAGGTACATGGACAACATAAGGCACACAGGTACAGCAGGAGAGTGGACGCTGTCCACGAGGGCTCGCAATCTACATTATTAACATATCAATTATTACTTTACATTACTACTAGATGGTGGCCCGATTCTAACGCATCGGGTGTTCTAGAATATGTATGTAGTTCATTTATGAAGATTTAAAAACAATGCAATGAGTACACAATATCTATCTATCTATCTATCTATCTATCTATCTATCTATCTATCTATCTATCTATCTATCGTTTACCTATGTGTCTATCGTCTATGTATGCTATATTATTTATCATCTCTCTATGCATGTTTTATCTATGTATGTATCTATCTATCTATCTATCTACAAAGAAATAAAAGCTAAACAGCACTCAAGGCATAGTCTGAACTGGTGCAAGCTGCAATACTGTACAATACTCAAAAAAAATTCACAGCAGCACACAGTCACTGCTAATCAAGTGTGAATACGAACATACAGATAGAAGTAAAAGCACCTATGCATTTGAGAAAAAATATAAAATCTCGCTTTTTTTCAAAAAACTCAATTTTTGGATTTTTTTGCCTTAGACAGGAGTGAAGTTCGTCACACTGACTGACAGCCTTGTAGACAGGAGTGAAGGACGTCACACTGACTGACAGCCTTGTAGACAGGAGTGAAGGATGTCACACTGACTGACAGCCTTGTAGACAGGAGTCAACTGCATCACACTGACTGACAGACCTTGTAGACAGGAGTGAAGGACGTCACACATACTGACTACCTTATATACAGGAGTGAAGTTCGTCACACTGACTGACAGCCTTTTAGACAGGAGTGAAGTTTGTCACACTGACTGACAGCCTTGTAGACAGGAGTGAAGTTCGTCACACTGACTGACAGCCTTGTAGACAGGAGTGAAGGACGTCACACTGACTGACAGCCTTGTAGACAGGAGTGAACTGCGTCACACTGACTGACAGACCTTGTAGACAGGAGTGAAGGACGTCACACATACTGACAACCTTATATACAGGAGTGAAGTTCGTCACACTGACTGACAGCCTTGTAGACAGGAGTGAAGTTTGTCACACTGACTGACAGCCTTGTACACAGGAGTGAAGGACGTCATACTGACTGACAGCCTTACAGATAGGAGTGAACTGCGTTACAGTGACTGACAGCCTTATAGACAGGTGTACAGTTTGTGACACTGACTGACAGCCTTGTAGACAGGAGTGAACTGCGTCACACTGAATGACAGCCTTGTAGACAGGAGTGAACTGCGTCACACTGAATGACAGCCTTGTAGACAGGAGTGAACTACGTTACACTGACTGACAGACCTTGTAGACAGGAGTGAAGGATGTCACACATACTGACAACCTTATATACAGGAGTGAAGTTCGTCGCACTGACTGACAGCCTTTTAGACAGGAGTGAAGTTTGTCACACTGACTGACAGCCTTGTAGACAGGAGTGAAGTTCGTCACACTAACTGACAGCCTTGTAGACAGGAGTGAAGGACGTCACACTGACTGACAGCCTTGTAGACAGGAGTGAACTGCGTCACACTGACTGACAGACCTTGTAGACAGGAGTGAAGGACGTCACACATACTGACAACCTTATATACAGTAGTGAAGTTCGTCACACTGACTGACAGCCTTGTAGACAGGAGTGAAGTTTGTCACACTGACTGACAGCCTTGTACACAGGAGTGAAGGACGTCATACTGACTGACAGCCTTGTACACAGGAGTGAAGGACGTCATACTGACTGACAGCCTTACAGATAGGAGTGAACTGCGTTACAGTGACTGACAGCCTTATAGACAGGTGTACAGTTTGTGACACTGACTGACAGCCTTGTAGACAGAGTGAACTGCGTCACACTGAATGACAGCCTTATAGACAGGAGTGAACTGCGTCACACTGAATGACAGCCTTGTAGACAGGAGTGAACTACGTTACACTGACTGACAGCCTTGTAGACAGGAGTGAAGTTTGTCACACTGACTGACAGCCTTATAGACAGGAGTGAAGTTCGTCACACTGACTGACAGCCTTGTGGACAGGAGTGAATTTTGTGACACTGACTGACAGACCTTGTAGACAGGATTGAACTGCGTCACAGTAACTGACAGGCTTGTAAACAGGAGTGAACTGTGTCACACTAAGAGCGGCAGTTCAAATTGCCCTCCAAAATACCAAACCTCGCGCCGCGTCTCTCATTGGTCGCTATAGTGACCAATGAGAGATGTGGAATTCAAACCGCGCGCCAAGCCGCGCTTCTTCTCTGATTGGTTGCTATTGAGACCGGCAACCAATCAGCTGATGCCGGTCATCTCCCGACTGGCTCGGCAGGTGGCCGCAGCTGAGCTACTGCTGCATAGAGGTCAGTGACTCGCCAGCCGGGAGATGACCATCTCCTGGCTGGCTCGCGCGCGCTGCAGCCACCGTCAGGAGATCCCGCTGATCTCCAGACGATGGCTGTGGTCGGATGCGTGTATCCCGGCGATTACGGCGCCAATGCGCCACTGTTGCCGGGTTTCAGCTTGGTGTGAATTTTGAATGCGCGCGGCTGTTTTGCATACTCCTCGCTCATTGGTGGCCGCTGATGGTGACCACCAGTGAGCGCCCTGGAGCTGGCGCGCGATTTCCATGACAGACAGAGAACATTAGGTAATTATATAGTAGATTAATTGTATCTCCTAATTTCGAGTACAGTTAAATATGCTAACATCCACCTGTATACAGTGTGAGCCCACACAAGCCACCCATATACAGTATAATTCTACACACAGCCCCCTATATAAAGTATGAGCCCACGCAACCACCTTACATTATATATAGCATGAGCCCCCACACAGCCTCCTGTACACAGTATGATTCCCCTATATACAGTACGCGCCTACAAACAACCCCCTACATACAGTATAAGCCCCGTATAGCCACCAAAATACTGTATGAACACCCACATATCTCCTTTTATTACAGTATGAGCCCTCACATAGCTCTCTTTAAAAAGTATGAGCCCTCACATAGCCCCTATATACAATATGAGATCTCACAAAGCCTCTCAATATTCAGTATGAGCCCCCATATAGCTCACTATATACATGATGAGCCCTCACATCATTTTTAATTGGAGGAAGGTTGAAGTTGATGAATCTTGGTCTTCAACCTAGGTAAAGATGTAACTATGTGTTATACATAACACAAGAGTGGGAAAACAATGCTTTCCCAAATCTCCAACAATTGGTGTCCTCAGATCCCAGATGTTTACAGACTGTTGTAAAAAGAAGAGGGGACGCTACCCAATGTAGACATGTCCTGGGCCCAACCTTTTTGTGATAAGTTGCTGCCATAAATTTCTAAATGAGATCATAGTTTTAAATGAAATGGAGAAATGTCTAATTTTCATCTTCTGGTCTATGTTATATGTTTTGTGGGGAATAAAATAGGGTTGTAAAAGATTTCCAAATAAATGCACTTTAGTTTTCTTTATATTTTACACAGCGTCCCAAATTTTTTGTGATTAGTGTTACAATTTTTTTAGTAATTTATTGAACAAATAAACCTATGGGAAACAGGAGTATTAAAAGAATGCACATTAATGTGGAAGAATTTAGTGCTAGTCGAGACCAAGCTTATCTCCTGGGACGTGTAATGGCAGGAGTGTCTGTACTTCTGGCTGTTCTTGTGAGATCAGTGTTCGCACACAATGTAATGCTCAGAATAATTGCTTATTACGAAATATGGCACATCATTTTGAGACATTGATGCTCTAATTGATGCTATAGATTGATACTTCTTTTAAAGGCAACCTGTCATATCCTTTTCTGTTATTAAACCACCCCCAAAGTTATTTAGAACATGTAGTGCTCATTAATAACCTTTCTTTTTTTTCTTAATAGTTGTATTCATCCCAAAAAAAGCATTTAAACAACTTACATATTTTCACTAGCTAGCTGGGCACACAGTCAAACAGTCATTCGGCTAATAAACAGATATCACACTGAACTCAATGCCAACTGCTCTGTATAAAGGACCTGTGTGATGTCACAACCATTTGGCCATAATGGGTGGAGCTAATCTAGCTAAATCATTAAGGTCTATGTAGACCTAGCTCTGCCTACTATAGTCACATGGTCATGACATCACACAGGTCCTTTTAGCATTTTCTGAAATTCAGCTGAACTGTTAACTATTAACCAGCTGGGTGTCTGCTTGACTGTTTGCCCAGCTAGCTAACGAATATATGCAAGATGTTAAAATGCTTGTTTGGGATGAATATTATTATAATTATTAAATAGGTTATTTTTTATTTGAAAAGCACCAACATAATCTGCAGCACTTTACAGTTCAGAGGGGACATGTACATACAATTTGAGACAACATAGAGTAACACGATTTAACAGACACAGAAAGGAGAGAAGTTCCTGCTAAAAGATTCCAGTATATGAGGAAATAGGGGAGGTAAAGGGTAAAACGTGATGTCATATATGGTCCAGCCATCAATATAATAAATAGGGGATTTACATAGTGCATGATTCATATGACTGCATACGTATAAATCCTCCCAGCACCTGCACTGTGTGCTGCAGGGATTTGCAGTTTCTAAGCCGGGAACGGACCACAGCTATGCAGAATGCATGTTCCCAGCTATAACCTGACTAGTGGGTGCGGCCTCACTCAGGAGTTTTTCGGGTTTTATATTTTTCATGTTCACTGTGTCGTAAAACTGACATATCGGTGTGATACCCTGGGTCGGTACGAGTTTGTAGATACCAAACATGTATACTTTTGCTGTTATGTAAATGGTATAAAAAGCTTTTTGCACCATTTTCCGAAACCCGTACCCTTCTTATTTTTGGGGATCTGGGAGCTTATGATTTTAATGATAATGTTTTTGGGTAGATGCAATGTTTTATTCGCCTGTTATTGCACTTTATGTAAATTTTGTGCCAACCAAAAAAACGTAATGTTGTCATTTTAATTTTTTACCATTATGCAGTTTACCGATTCGATTAAATGATTTGACATTTTGATAGATTGGGCATTTCTGATCACGGCAATACCAAATATGTGAATTTTTTAATATACATAGTTTTATGTTCAATTGGGCGAAAGGCGGGTGATTTGATGCTGTCTTTTTCATGTTTTTAAAAGCTTTTTCTTCACTTTTTTCCTTGTTATACTTTGCTCCTTAGGGCACCTCTACACTGCAGTGTCTGATCGCTCTATCAGTGCAGGCCTATTCTGATGCATGTCTCTGTTCTGCAGAAATGATCATCTCCAGTGAATGCAGGCACTTGGCGGGCATCCACTGAGTCATGATAGTGACAGGAGTCCTGATCTGACACTGTTGTGTCACTGTTATACCAATGTATCAGCACCCCATGATCACGTCACTTGGTCACCAATAGCAATGTGGATAAACAAAATCCCCACTGCAGTGTGTTAGATCACGCCGTCAGTGTTCGACAGCACTATCTAATGGGTTAACAGGAGTGAGTGGATCTCCGATCTACCCGCACCTGTTACCTGCACATGTCGGCTGATCAGATCATCTGGCATGTGCAAGGAATTATGCAAACTCAGTGGCGTGAGAGCTTCCATCAAAGGGAGGTGACCGTACCTATACATCATTGGCTGTGAAGGGGTTAAAACTGACACACTGAGACAAAATGGATTCCGCACACTGAAAAAATAGACTGTTATGTGAAAAAACAAAACAAAGCAAACTAATGTGTGAAACTGGCCTTAGTCTGTATTTTAGCCATCTCTTTACCTTCGTCTATAGAGTCTGTCAGGTCACACATAAGGGAATTGTGAAATGCTACGGGGAAGATGTAGCATATGTCTAGTGTTATGTTAACAGCGTACAGTACACGCGACATTATCTCGCACTTGTCGGAAGCAATTTAGAAACTGTGGATATTACATGTGGCTTATTAGATATGACAAATGATCTCACAATTATAGGTATCTCTTTTCAATGATGTCTGAAAAGTGAAGTTGCCGAAGAAGTGTAAGTAATAACTGAGATGAGGTAATGGTAGCGGTAATCTAATAAAGCAACTACTGTACTACAGAAACTTAGCTTATTATGGCTTTATTGGTTCAATGGAAAGACATTTGTTCTGTTTTATTTAAAGGAAATTCAGTAGGATCAACCGTCCTATGACATCTGCATTGACTTGGAGGTAATAGAAAGTCGAATAAAATGATACCTTGATACCAACTTATTGCAGAAAAAATCATGTTTTTCTTAACATGTAAATGAGGTGCTGAGAACTATTGGCCTTACACAAATCTCCCTGACAATCTGCCGCTAGAGGTTATTTTAAATGAAAGGGGCGTTACCAGTGTGAGACATGTAATGACTGACAGTCTAGAGGCAGATTCTTAGGGAGATCTCTGTCTGGCCAATAGATTGTAAGGCTAGGGTCACATTTACGTTTTGACCCTAGCCTACCGCATTGCGCTTTTAACATAGTACGTTTTCCAGCACCGCATGGCGTTACCGCTATGCGGTGCTGGAAAACGCTGCCCCTAGTAACCCAATATTTACCTTCTCAACCAGTCTCACAGGCAGCTGCTGGGAGTGCGCTTTACTGCGCCGCACAGGAAACGCTGTCTGCAGCGTTTCCTGTGAGGCTTATGTGGGAGAGTATTCCATAGCCCATAGGGATCTGCAAACTCTGGATTAAATATATAAGGGATAAGGCTGAGTGGTATTTTATCTAAGAAATAACACTTTCAAGTGCAATTTGGTATCAATGAGCACTTAACTGAGAAAGTTATAGTGAGGGGATCCAATCGAAGCTAATTGTTGAAAGGGGGTATTCTGTCCAGATACCGTATATACTCGAGTTTAGGCCGAGTTTTTCAACACAAAAATTGTGCTGAAAAGTCCCCCCTCAGCTTATACTCGAGTCAGTGACAGCTCAGAGTGGGGGAGGCAGTATCCGGGGGCTGGAGCAGGCAAGGGGAGGCTGCAATAGGTGCGGCCGGTCACGTGGGGCCGTTCATTAGTGCAATGCAATATGCACTGCATCCCCCTGTCCATCAGCGGCAGGGGGAGCGGTGCATATTACATTGCACTGTCAGCGCTCCCCCCATTGGTATTTACAGGCGCCCCCCCCAGTGGTATATACAGGTCCCCGTTGCTGCCGCACACCTGTAAAAGAACAGCTTTCATACTTATCCTCCTCGCTGTCACCGCGGTCCTCCGGTCTCCTTCCTGCTTCTACCCGGCCGGCGCAGCCGCAATGACGTCATTGCTTCTGCGCCAGTCACATGACGCCGGGTACAAGCATGAAGAAGATTGGAGGAAGCGCGGTGACAGCGAGGATAAGTATGAAAGCTATTCTTTTACAGGTGTGCGGCAGCAATGGGGGACCTGTATATACCACTGGGGGGCCTGTATATACCACTGGTGACCTGTATATACCACTGGGGGGGCGCCTGTATATACAACTGGTGGGAGCCTGTATATACCACTGGGGGGCCTGTATATACCACTGGGGGGCCTGTATATACCACTGGGGGGACGCCTGTATATACAACAGGGGGGAGCCTGTATATACCACTGGAGGGCCTGTATATACCACTGGGGGGCCTGTATATACCACTTGGGGGGGGCCTGTATATACCACTTGGGGGGCCTGTATATACCACTGAGGGGGCCTGTATATACCACTGATGGGGGCTGTAACCTCTGATGGGGGGCCTGTATATACCACTGAGGGGGGCTGTAACCTCTGATGGGGGGCCTGTATATACCACTGATGGGGGCTGTAACCTCTGATGGGGGGCCTGTATATACCACTGATGGAGGTGCCTTTATATATCACTGATGGGGGGCCTGTATATATCACTGATGGGGGAACTGTATATATCACTGATGGGGGGCCTGTATATATCACTGATGGGGGGCCTGTATATACCACTGAGGGGGGCCTGTATATACCACTGAGGGGGGCCTGTATATACCACTGATGGGAGGTCTGTATATACCACTGATGGGGGGCCTGTATATACCACTGATGGGGGGCCTGTATATATCACTGAGGGGGGCCTGTATATATCACTGATGGAGGGGCCTGTATATACCACTGATGGAGGGCCTGTATATATCACTGATGGGGGGCCTGTATATATCACTGATGGGGGGCCTATATGTACCACTGAGGGGGGAACTGTATATACCACTGAGGGGGGCCTGTATATACCACGAATGGTGGGCCTGTATATACCACTGAGGGGGGGCCTGTATATACCACTGAGGGGGGCCTTTATATACCCACTAATGGCGGGCCTGTATATACCACTGAGGGGGGGCCTGTATTCCACTGATGGGGGTTGTAACCTCTGATGGGGGGGAACTGTATACCTGTGATGGAGGTCCTATATACCAGTGATGGGGGATTATATACCAGTAATGGGGGGCCATTTACCTTGATGAGAGGGGCTGTATACCATGAGGAGAGTCTGCTTCATTTCCCCCCCTAGGCTTATACTCGAGTCAATAAGTTTCCCTAGTTTTGGAGGGTATAATTAGGGGCCTTGGCTTATACTCGGGTCAGCTTATACTCGAGTATATACGGTAAGTTTTTCTACCTCATCACCCAGACTTTGCATTTCAATATGAGCCTGAATACCCTTGTTTACAAGGTGAGTAAGTTTTAGTCATCTGGCCATGTGTATGGCCTGGTAATAGGAGTATAGATCAGACAAACCCAATCTTCCAGCTTGTTTCGGTAGAATAATCACCTTAAAAGGAAGTCTAGCTTGTTTATATTTCCAAAGGAATTGAACAATGATTAGGTTGAGAGAATTTTGGGGAGAAATATTGTGGCCATATTCATGACAAAAAAGATTTTGGGGAGAATATATGACTTAATTATATTAATTCTACATAGCCAAGATAGGAAGGGGAGGTCGAAGAATTTTAGGAGGGACCTGATTTTCCCTAATGGCAGAAAAAATGATGTTGAACCAGGGAGTGTGGGACATCCGTTACATACACACCTAAGTTTTTAATCTTCCCGGTAGGCCATTTAAAAGAGGTAGAAGCTTTAAGTGCCCGAATATCAATCATGGCGGCTGAAATGTTAAGGGCCTCTGACTTATCAAAATTAATTTTAACATTTGAGAGTTCCCCAAAGAGGGAAAAACTATCCATCAATTGGGGAATGGCAGTCCTCGAGTTAGAGATCAACAGCAAAGGTCATCTGCAAAAGCGTCTGCATTCAGTTCCAGCCGATTAATCCCAAACCCCCTGATTTCCCTCGTTTGTCTAATAGCTTGGATCAGGGTCTCCATTACCAAAACGAACAATGAGGAGGGAGAGGGCACCCCTGTCTGGTTCCATTACATATCTGGAAGGACTATGACAAAATCCCATTCACCCTGACTTTGGCTGTAGGGCAGGCATACAATGACATTATAGGTTCAATGAAGGAAGGAGGGAAGGAGAATTTCTGCAAAACACATGTCATGCAGTGCCAACAGATATGGACAAAAGCATTCTCTGCATCAGTAGAGAGAACAGTGAGGGTCTGGCATGTGTGTTTCGCATATGAGATGGCTTGCAGAACTCTAGTAGAACTATCCTTTCACTTCCTACCCTACATGAACTCCTCATGGTCAGGGTGAACCAGATCAACCAGCAGCAAATTTAGTCTTGAGGCAAGGATTTTGGCCCATAATTTGACATCTGCATTAAGCAGAGAAATAGGGCGGTAACTGCCACAAAGAGAGCCATCTCTCGACACCTTTGGAATAATGGCAATATAAGCTTCTAAAGATTGTGCTGAGGGGACCGCACCCTCTAGGAAGGAATTAAACACCTCCACTAAATGAGGAATATAAGTATCTGCAAATTTTTTATAAAAAATGATTGGTAATCCATCTGGGCCAGGGGGTTTTACATTCAGGATCATGGACAGTGTATCCTGTACCTCTTGTGCTGTAATTTTATTTAAATGTGGTGCTTGTCCCGAAACTGAAATCTCAGGCAAGAAGAGGGATATAAGGAAATTATTAATATTAAGGGTAGCGTTGGCGGAGTCTTTCATGGAATCTGGCAAATATAAGTTATATAAGGAGTGAAATAGCGTTGAAAGGCTTCCTCTATGTCCTCCGACCTTTCCACCCTGAAGTCGCCATCTGTTCGGATCTGCCGAATAAAATATTTATCCCCTTGAAATGCTCCAATTTTGCTCAAAAGATTTCATGCTAAGCACCTGCTTTCTTCTGTTACATTACAGGTTCATCGTCAGAGGGGTCCTAAGTGGGGGTACTGTTTCTCACAATTCTGGGATCCAGGCTATGCTCCACTCACCCTGGTTCTCTGGATTATTATCTAATACGCTTCATGTCAGGCTTTGCAGGTAGCTTAGCATGCTCCCATGTGATTGTTTGCCTGGGCCTAGATAAGGCTCACCAAGACACACCTGTTAGCAGATAAAAAACAAGCGGTGTCAGAAGTTTGGAGCGCTA
Source organism: Allobates femoralis (assembly GCA_033576535.1). Taxonomy (NCBI): domain Eukaryota; kingdom Metazoa; phylum Chordata; class Amphibia; order Anura; family Aromobatidae; genus Allobates; species Allobates femoralis. The sequence continues at coordinate 59,205,617 of JARQOC010000001.1, forward strand.
AAGAAACCACGGATTGTTAAATATATTACCAATACTTTATTACGCGAACAGCAGGGGTCCAGTATGCCACAACGCGTTTCGACGCACAGTTGTGTCTTTCTCAAGTGGATCCATGTTGGGAGTGTGGTGTGTGAGCTGCTCTAAGATCCACAGGACCTGGCAGTACGTCATAAAGACCCACCCTTGAATGATCAATTGATACACAGTGTGAAGCTTGGACGGAAGCCATTGCATCGAGTCTGCCTCTTCGAGTGGAGGAATGAAGGAGCTCACCTCCATCTCCGGAGGAACTAAGGAGCCAACCCTCAGGCCCGGATTATCAAAGGAGGAGGGAACATTGGACCCTGTCACACGGTGACCCACATTATGCCATCAGTCTGGTTGTGCAGGGTGTTGCACAACCAGTCAAGGTTAGTGCACACATAGTAAAACCGCGTATTAATTTCCTCCAGTTGCAGTGTGGCGCAATATCTGTTTTTTTCTTTCAAGACACATCTGTAACATGGTATTAAGACCTCCAGTGTTTCTACTACCTGCTTTCCAGTCTCCTGTCTGCCTGTGGCCTCTATAGCTTCTACTACCCAATTTCACATGCCTCACCTGCCTGCTACACCGACAACCATGGCCCATGTGCCAACTTGAACTTTGGGCTTAGAGGATCCACCTCACCAAGTGAGCCAAAACAGCATGCCACTACTGAAGGATACTTAAAGTAACCCTGATGGTACCTTTACACGCCGCCACGGCAGGCTGGATACATCCCGCTACTTCACGTGCACGAGCACGCTCAAACGGTTACAAACGGTCAACGCACCCTCTTTACACGCCGCCACAAGGTGCGCTACGCCACGCTACATCTATAGCTAGCTACATCGCCGGGTGTCTCAAGTAGCCAGCTGTAGCTCATTTACACACCGCTATAACCAGCTAATATGGGCAGACCTGGTGCAGCAGGGACAGCACATAGGCGTGCCACAATTGTGGAGTACAAGCCGTCCGTACGCTGATAGGACGAAGCAATAACATCCTGATTGGGCAGGCATCGCAGGAGGCTGAGTAATACAGCACGCTCGAGCGATTGTGTAGTGTGACTCGTCAGCTCCTTAAATATGCCTCCCTATGCAGCGACTACCAATCGTCATGCAGCAGCTTCCACCAATGATCGCACATGGGGCGCGGTAACATGGAGCCAGGGTCACGCCTTTGCTACATTGCAGCTACATCGCAGGCTGTCCCGAGTTCCCTTCCGTTGCCTCTTTACACGCCGATACAGCTCGCTACCATCGGCGATATAGCCATCTGTTTTCGAGCAGAGCCCATAAACAGATGTATCTGTCGCCGGCTGTAGCGTCGCGTCTTCAGACGCCGCTACGACGGGCTACATTGACGCTACAAGCTACATTTGTAGCCTGTAGCGGGATGTATCCAGCCTGCCATCGCGGCGTGTAAAGGTACCATAAGGGTACCTTTACACGCCGCTACTGGATGGTGGCAACAACCGGGTACATGAGAGAAATGTATCTTGCACCGCCAAATCAACCCGAGGTAGCGGCGTGTGAAGACGGTTGTAGCCACCCACCAGTGGCGGCACCTGTTTCAGAGCACTGCCCTAAAACAGGTGGTTACCCAGCCGATGGTAGCGACCTGTATCGGCGTGTAAAGAAGGAACAGAAGAGTTGTTTTGACACCAGGCTATGTACCTGGTATGTAGCTGGGGCGTGACACAGGCTTCGGGTTACCGTGCCCCATCAGCGATCATTGGAGGAAGCTCCTGCGTTACGATTGGTAGTCGCTGCATAGGGAGGCATATTTAAGGAGCTGACCAGTCACACTACACAATTGCTCGAGCGTCATGTATTAATCAGCCTCCTGCGCTGGCTGGCCAATCATGATGTTATTGCATTGTCCTATCAGTGTACGAGCGTTTCGTAATCCACAATTGTGGCACGCCTATGTGTTGTCCCTGCCGCACCAGGTCCACCCATATTAGCTTGTTGTAGCAGTGTGTAAATGAGGTAAGGTAAGCTACAGAAGGTAACTTGTGGCACCCGGCGGTGTATCCAGAGATAGATGTAACCTACCGTAGCGCACCTTGTTGCGGCATGTAAAGGTGGTGCGTTTACCGTTGGCAACCGTTTGTGCGTGCTCGTGCACATGAAGCACCCGGTTGTTGCCACCATCGAGTAGCGGCGTGTAAAGGTACCCTTAGAGTTTTATACATCTTACCTACTTCCTGGTGTTTTGGCTGATGATATTCACTTGGCTCCAGCCATAGCATGTCAATGGGAGACAATACTGCTTAAAGCAATTACAGACTGGCATATCACTGCTACAACCAGTGATTGGCTGCAGTGGTTATGTGGTCATGTCATATAATTTTTGGAGCCTACTGAACAGAGATCAGAGATCATCAGGGTGGCATGGTGGCTCAGTGGTCAGCACTGTATGGTGGCTCAGTGGTCAGCACTGTATGGTGGCTCAGTGATCAGCACTGTATGGTGGCTCAGTGGTTAGCACTGTATGGTGGCTCAGTGGTTAGCACTGTATGGTGGCTCAGTGGTTAGCACTGCAGTCTGGCAGCACTGGGGTCCTGGTTTCAAATCCAACCAAGGACAACATCTGCATGGAGTGTGTACACTACTGTTCAAAGATTTGGGGTCATTTAGAAATTTCATTATTTTTGAAAGAAAAACGAATTTTTTTCAATGTAGCTAACATTAAATGAATCAGAAATGCACTCTATACATTGTTAATGTGGTAAACAACTATTCTAGCTGCAAACGTCTGGTTTTTAATGCAATAACTACAGCACATAGTTGTACAGAGGCCCATTTCCAACAACCACTGCTCCAGTGTTTTAATGATACATTGTGTTTGCAAACTGTGTAAGGCTAGGGTCACAGTTGACATGAGTTTTTTAAGGTGTGTGATGGCTCCCTGCGTTTTTCGCTGCGTTTTTAAATCCGCACCCAAAAATAGTGCATGTACTATTTTTTGGTGCATTTTGAAAAACGCATGCGTTTTGGTAGAAAACGCATGAGTTTTTATAACATGGGCCCCTATGGAAAACGCATGCAAAAACGCATGTACAATTAGTACCATTTAGTGCCATTCAAAAACGCATGCGTTTTCCATAGGAGCCCATGTTAAAAAAACGCATGCGTTTTTGAATGGTACTAATTGTACATGAGTTTTTGCACGCGTTTCCCATAAGGCCCCATATTAAAAATTGCATGCGTTTTTGGAAATGCACCAAAAACGCATGGTACTGTCACACATGCTTTTTTGCTATTAGGGCATGCGTTTCTTAACATGGGGGTCTATGGGTGCGTTTTTTACATGCGTTTTTGAAAACGCAGGTCTCCAAAAACGCTTGTGAAAAATGCAACTGTGACCCTAGCCTAATAAGAAGGCTAATGGATGTTTATAAAACCCTAGAAAACCCTTGCACAAGTATGTTAGCACAGCTGAAAATGGTTTGGCTGATTTGAGAAGCTATAAAATTGACCTTCCTAGGTTGAGAATCTGGAGCATTAGATTTGTATGTTCTATGAAACTCTCAAAATGGCCAGAAAAAGAGAACTTTCATTTGAAACTCGACAGTCTATTCTTGTTCTTAGAAATGAAGGGTATTCCATGCGAGAAATTGGCAAGAAACTGAAGATTTTCTTCAACGGTGTGTACTACTCCCTTCAGAGGAGAGCACAAACAGGCTCTAACCAGACTAGAAAGAGAAGCGAGAGGCCCCGCTGCACAACTGAGCAACAAGACAAGTACTTTAGAGTCTGAGAAATTGATGCCTCACAGCTCCTCATCTGGCAGCTTCATTAAATAGCACCTGCCAAAGGTCTGCAATGCTGTAATTGCTGCAAAGGGAGCATTCTTTGACAAAAGCAAAATTTGCAGTAGAAAATTATTATTTCAAATAAAACTTATTATTTTTAACCTTGTCAATGTCTGGACTATGTATTCTATTCATTCTGCAACTCATTTGATAAATAAAAGTATGAGTTTTCATGGAAAACACAAAATTGTCTGGATGACCCCAAACTTTTGAATGGTAGTGTATTATCTCTCCGTGGGTCTCTTCCAGGTTCTCTGGTTTTCTCCCACACTCTAATGACATACTAATAGGATCTTTAGATTATGAGCCCGGATGGGGACAGTGTGGTTGATGTATATAAAGCACTGTGGAATGAATGGCCCTATATTAGCGAATAAATATTGATATTAGCTAATATACCAGGGAAGCATTGGAATCACAGGAGATTAGTGACGCTATTAGATTTTTTTTATTTCATAGCATTAATTGTGGGGCTGAAAATCTCAATTAATAATATTCCACCAATATCTAAGATAAGAGCACAACTTTAAGACTAAATGCAAAAATTGTATAGAAACAAGAAGAATTACTGCGTGCAATTCACTTCAGGTGACATGACAGTTTCCTCCACATAAGAGCAGATAATTGCGTTTTTTTCACCCCTGACTTTGTCAGATATGTATCGTGCTGATCATTTCTGGAGATGTTTTACTTGGATTGTCCTTACAGATACTGTCATTGTGCAGAATGAGTCTGAAGTACAGAACTGAATGTTATATCGTCTCACACTGGGTTTTCTCAGCATGTCTAATGTGGGAGTATTGTTTTAATATTTATTACAATGATGTCATCTCTCACTGTGTTTTCTGAAACATTATTCTCCACATGAAAATTCCCACATTCAGATGGAACTTTATATTTGCAATAAGAATTATCATGCAAACCCCATGTTTCCTTATTTGGAAGATTGTTACATAAGACGGGAGACAATTGCATAAATAGCGAGCCCCACTTTATTTCATTTTTAGCAAAATTGCAAAAGCAATAACTGGAGAAATTTTGAAAAGGAGCAGAGATTCACATTCCCCATAGCTTCCCTGTGTACATGCCAGTAGGCTGGACTAATTGCTGCTTTACGCCAGTCCCATTTATATATTGTAAGACCTGTAACTAGAAATATAAAGCTTACTGATAGGAAATGAGTGATATCATTGTCATGAGTGATGGAAATACTGATATGAAAGACAGTTTTGTAGGAAATTGAATTTTTATGAATTTCTGAAAATTTTTGTGCTCTGGTAAATTAGTAAAGTTTAGGGGGATTGAGTCAAACAAAAGCAACAAAATGCTCCTGAATTTATTTAGAATTTTTTTATCTGAACAAGAAAGGGTGTTAAAATAATGAAATAGAACATATTCCTCATCCGTTCTTGTCGATTGCACCTGAAGAACATCTCTAGAATTTGTCCCTTTTTCACTATGGAAACGACAAAAACCCTTACCATGGCCCTGATCCATTCCCGCCTTGATTGTTGTAATTCTTTATTAATCGGCCTCCCCTTCACTAGGCTCTCCCCTCTCCAGTCCATCCTTAATGCAGCAGCCAGGATCATGTACCTGGCTAATCATTACTCGGATGCGTCTGCTCTGTGCCAGTCACTACACTGGCTGCACATACTATAGGATCAAATTCAAATTGCTTGTTCTTACCCACAAAGCTCTCCACAGTTCCACACCCCCTACAGCTCCTCCCTCATCGCTCTCTATGACCCCACCCATTCTCTTCACTCTGGAAGCGACTTTAGGCTGGAATCACACTGTCCATTTGATATACGAGTTATTCGGACGAGTGTCAGATCATTAACCCTGAACGACATCTCCCTGTCAGGATGGGAGTGTGTAGTTGCTTAGAAATACAAGCAGCTGACACTCCCGTCCTGACAGGAGAGGTCGCTTAAGGTTAATGATCCGACACTCATCCGAGTGACTCTTATATCACACAGACAGTGTGATTCCAGCCTTAGACTAACCTCTGCACTAATCTGAACCTCCCACTTCCAATTCCAAGTCTACTCCCGAGCTGCACCAATTTTCTGGAATGCTCTCCCCCCAGAAATTAAGACTGACTACAACTTGCACAGTTTTAGATGCTCTGTAAAGACACATATTTTCAGGGTGGCCTAGCATATTTCCTAATCAAAGTTGTTTATATGTAGCCTATTCACTATTTCTCTACACAGATTGTCTGGCAAAAACTCATGCAGCTTTTATCCTCTGAATTGTAAAGTGTTGCGTAATATGTTGGAGCTATATAAATAAAATTATTATTATTATTATTATTATTATTATTTATCTATCCCCCATTTCCTCAAGATGGCTGGATCATCATTGTAAATAAGCACCTATACTTTGTGTCAACCCCACATCATTGTAGAATGTAAGTTCTTATGAGAAGGGTCATCATTAGTACTGTATGTTGCTACTATTGGTATGTATTGTGTTTATAATGGTTTAAGGCTCAGCGCTAGACCTATATACATTCTAATTAGAAGGATAATTACTACAACAACATTTGGTACAACCCTTTTTTGGGATGTTTATTAAAAATTTCAGAAAATTTCATAAAACATCTAATTGTTAATTAAAAGTCAATCACTGGGCTTGAGATAATAATTCAGGAGTCCTTTTGTGTTCCTGATGGTTATTTGAGTGGGTTGTTGTAGTGAGGCCCACAGCTAAACAGAGGAATGCTGCGATGACAGCCCAAGATAACAAAAGGGGCTTTTTGGCTAACAATTTAAAATGGACATGCTGGTTGTATATTAAAGGCAACTGTGGCTGGTACCATAGAACAGAACATGTGGCTAGCAATATTATAGGGACACTCTTATAACTGCTTTGGGAGACACAATGACTGTCACTTTTAGGGAATACTTTGGTGCTGTTATGGGGTACTGAGACTTTTTTGGGAGATTGTAACTTGCATTGTTATTGGGAACTGTGACTGGAACTATTATGGGATATGCAGCTACGTTACTGGCATTGCTATGGTACACTGGGGCTGGCAGTGTTTTGGGATATTGGGATTGACACTGTGGTGGGGTACTGTGACTGGCATTGTTATGGGGTACTGTGACTGGCATTGTTATCAGACACTGGGACTGCCATTGTTATGGCATACTGGACTGGCAATGTTATGATTCTTTTGGACTGGCATTCATATGGGACAATGGGACTGGCACTGTCATGGGGCACTGGGTCTGGCATTGTTATCAGACACTGGAACTGCCATTGTTATAGGACACTGGACTGTCAATGTTATTATTCATTTGGACTGGTATTCTAATGGGACAATGGGACTGGCACTGTCACAGGCCCCTGGGACTGACATTGATATCAGACCCTTGAACTGCTATTGTTATAGGACACTGGACTGGCAATGTTATGATTTATTTGGCCTAACATTGATATAGGACACTGGGACTGGCATTGTTATGGGATACTGTGACTGGCATTGTTATGGGATACTGTGACTGGCATTGTTATGTCACAATGGGACTGACACTGTTATGGGGCACTGGAATGAACATTGGCATGGGGTCCTGTGACAAGCATTAGTCCCTAAGACTGGTATTTTTATTTTGCATTGGGACTGGTATTTTTATGACACATTATGACATACATTTTATGGTGCGCTGTGACTGTCAGTTTTATGGGTGCACATGGAAGGAAATCTACTGATCAACAATTATAAGAAAGGAAAAGAATTGTATCAGCAGGAATAGTAAAGCAAAGTGGAGGTTTCTAGAGAGGAAGAGATAGCAGGAGACTCTAGGTCATGGAATGGCTGTTAGGGATGGGCGAATCTACTCGCTAGGACTCGTTACTCGGCGAGTAGTAAGGGACTCGCAGGACTCGGTACTCGGCGAGTTTCCCAGTGATGACTCGCACGAGTCCAATGCAAATCAATATCAATCCTAGTTTTGTCAGAAACGCTGACAAAACTAGGATTGCCATTGTTTGCATTAGACTCGTGCGAGTCATCACTGGCTACTGTGCCAGTGATAGCAGGGAAACTCGCAAAGTAACTGCTGTTTCTTTGCGAGCCGAGTCCAGCTGTCTTCTCTGTGCAGCTCCAGGGTCCTAGAGCCCGCCTGCTCACAGACATTGATTATTCTCAGTCTGCTCATTCCCTGTGCATGTAGCAGAGAGGACATCGCGTTTTGGACTGCGTCGGACGGAAGAGGATTTTTTTAATTAAAGATGGAGTCCCTAATGGCTTTTTTTTTTATTTCAAATAAAAAATTTTCTCTGTGTTTTTTTAACCCTTTATTGGAGATTCTTAGTGGCTGGGTGAAACGTGGCCTGACATTAAGAATCTCGGGCTTAATACCAGCTTGTATAACAAAGCTGGTATTAACCCCTTTATTACCCAGCGTGCTACCGCCACCAGGGCAGCTGGAAGAGCGGGGTTCAGCGCCAGAGGATGGCGCTTCAATGAACGCGCCATCTTCTGGGGCGGCTGCGGGCTGCAATTTGCAGCGGGGGGTGCCCAGAAAGCTTGGGCATCCCTGCGCTGCGGATTCCAGCCCTCAGCTGCTTAGCTGTACCTGGCTAGACATAGAAATTGCGCGGAGCCCCACGCATTTTTTTAAAATTATTTAATGAATTTCAGAGTCAGAGTCTCAGAGTCAGAGTCAGAATCTCAGAATTTCATGAAATAATTAAAAAAAAATGCGTGGGGCTCCGCGCAATTTCTATGTCTAGCCAGGTACAGCTAAGCAGCTGGGGGCTGGAATCCGCAGCGCAGGGATGCCCAAGCTTTCTGGGCACCCCCCGCTGCAAACTGCAGCCCGCAGCCTCCCCAGAAGATGGCGCGTTCATTGAAGCGCCATCCTCTGGCGCTGAACCCCGCTCTTCCAGCGGCCCTGGTGGCGGTAGCACGCTGGGTAATAAAGGGGTTAATACCAGCTTTGTATTATCAGCTGGCCCTAAGCCCGAAATTTATGGTGGTCACGCCAATATTAGACATGACCGCCATGAATTTCTATTAAATTGTTTTAAAAAAAAACAACACAAAGAAAATTTTTTATTAGAAATAAAAAAAAAAGTCATTAGGGACTCCATCTTTAATTAAAAAAATCCTCTTCCGTCCGACGCAGTCCAAAACGCGATGTCCTCTCTGCTACATCTCCTGTGTATAGATATAGATCTCTATGCACAGGGAATGAGCAGACTGAGAACAATCTCAGCTCTGCTACATCATCTCTGTGCACAGACATTCATGTCTGTACACAGGGAATGAGCAGACTGAGAACAATCTCAACACTGCTACATCAGGCAGCAGGCAGGCTCTAGGACCCTGGAGCTGGCAGCCAGCACAGAGGAGACAGGACTCTTATCTGTGCGAGTCAGCGATTACTTACAAAGTAAACGAGCAATGCAAATAAATGACAAAACTAGGATTGCTTCAGGCTGAAGCTTCCGACACACATCTGCGAGTTGTAAATCTCACACTACTCGCTATTACTCGCTTCCCCATTCATTAACATTGGACTCGCTAGACACGCAACGAGTAGCGAGTCCTGGGCTCGGACTCGCTAGAGTCAAGCGATTCCGAGTAATTTAGGATTCGCCCATCACTAATGGCTGTGTCACAGTTAGGAATGATAAAAATACAGGAGATCAAAGAAGGGAAGGGGTCGACGGCTGAATCCGTATCAAGTCAGACCTATGGAAGCATCTAAGCTGGTTACTAGCTGTGATCATCAGCGCAAGACAATCTTATGAAGTGGGACCTCCGCCGTGAGTAGAAAAAAGTAATCAGAAGAAAAGAAATCTGCAAAGAGGAATTGAGAGGCTCAGTTGACCAGAGGATAGAGAGGACCGGCTGACCAGGGAAATAGAGAGGGCCAGCTGACCAGAGGAAAAGGGAAGACTGGCTTACCAGAGGAATAGAAAGGGTCATCTTACCTGAGGAATAGAGAGGATCAGCTGACCAGAGGAATAAAGAAGACTGAATTACCAGAGGAATAGAGAGGATCAGCTGATGAGAGGAATAGAGAAGACTGAATTACCAGAGGAATAGAGAGGGCCAGCTGACCAGATGAAAAGCTGAGACTGGATTACCAGAGGAATAGAGAGGTTCATCTTACCTGAGAAATAAAGAGGATCAGCTGACCAGAGGAACAGAGAAGACTGAATTACCAGAGGATTAGAGAGGGTCATCTGACCTGAGGAATAGAGATGAGCGGCTGATCAGAGGAATCGAGATTAGCAGCTGATCACAGGAATAGAGAGAAGTGGCTGACCAGAGGAAAAGAGAGGTTCAAAGTACCAGAGTAATCGATAGGATCAGTTGACCAGAGGAATAAAGAGTACTGGCTGACCAGAGGAATAGAGAGGGTCATCTGACCTGAGAAATAGAGATGAGCGGCTGATCAGAGGAATAGAGATGAGCAGCTGATCAGAGGAATAGAGATGAGCAGCTGATCAGAGGAAAAGAGAGAAGTGACTGACCAGAGGAAAAGAGGGGTTCAAATTACCAGAGTAATCGAGAGGATCGGCTGACCAGAGGAATAGAGAGTACTGGCTGACCAGAGGAATAGAAAGGAGTGGGTGACCAGAGGACTCAAGAGGAGAGGGCAAACAAGAGGAATAAAGAATAAGATGACAAGAACGCAGATTAACAGACCTAAGACAACTTCAATACCAGAAAGGAAATATGGACAATTGCATGAGTGTAACATGATGTGTACATTACGGTACAGAGGGGACCAAGACCGATCTCTGGGGAACGGAGGCGTCCATATTAATGCTTCGCTAAATTTTCTTACCAGGAAGAGATGTGCGGGATAACTTTTGTTAGGGTCTGTACTAAAATCACCATAGTAGTCTTATTGGCCAAGTGACCTGCTGTACTACAGACTACTGCAAAGTATCAGACAGAGTCTCCATTTTAAATGGTGGTTGTTTGTTTGTCTGTTTGTTTACTTGCATAATGGAGGAGTATTGTTAGAATTATTATAACAACCTTCATATTCAGAATCACTATATTCAAGGCGTAAAATTTACCGTACCGTATTCCTATAATTTGTTAACTTCCTAAATACCGTACGCAATCTACCTAGTTTGTATTCAGAAAATAAATAATCTTTGGTTCAAGATACCACTGCATCATCATCTTTTCCGCCGTTGCATCCTCGTATCTGTTTACATACACATTATCTTCCTAAAATAATTTCTCAAAAGTAGGTTCAATTATTTCTCATACATCTTAGAGTAGAGTAAGAGTATTACCATTACCGTCACCAGCTCTGCGCCTGGTAATTCTGTGAAGGAGTAAAAACATCCACTTATTATGCATTTTGTATAGTGCAGACATTACACAAAGTACAGGAATATCTTGAGAAGATCTCCTGCATTCCATCTAAGGGTCTGTCTTTGCAGATTTTCTCAGCTCTTTTCTACTTCAGTGATCTGCACGTCTTTCCAGTAATCCATCTGCTCTTGGCACAGAACCTTCTCCGCCCTCTTTATATTTTCTTTTTTCAGTGTAACCCAAGCTGTGTCTTCCGGTCAACATGTCACTGCAGGCAACCAGAGCCGCAAAAGTCAAGTGGGTCAGGGAAAGTCTCCAAGGAAGAAACCTCCTGCTGCTCTCCAATGACTAAATACTGTCTCTTTAGAGATAGTTACCCATTATGTCACTGTAATAACCTGAGCTACACGTAACCACGTAAATGGATAAGAACATGTGAAGATTTGATAAGAATAAATCACCACGTACATGTATTTTACATACTAAATTTATAATAATAATAATTTTTATTTACCGTTATATAGCGCCAACATATTCCGTAGCACTTTACAATTCAGAGGTTCATATACAAACAGTCATAAGTAACAGTTATGAAAAATACAATAATTAAAGCAAAGATAATGACCACCCTGCTCGTAAGAGCTTACAATCTACAATGAGGAGGGGGTGACACAAAGGACAGGGGTTTATTTACAATGATGGTCCAGCCATCTTGAGGAAATATTGGTTAGATAAGAGCAGCATAATTGGCCACCAGTCAATCTGTGTAGTATTTTTGGATCTGGTGGAGTTTGACAGAATTATGTTCAGAGGAATAGTGAATGCTCTATGTCTAAATGACTTCGATTAGGGAGAACAATAGGTTGCACTGAAAAGATGTGTTTTTAGGGAGCGCTTAAAACTATGTACAGTAAGTTGTGGATAAGCCTAATCTCTTGGGTAAGAGTGATGGGCCCCAGGGCTGTGGGGTACTCAGAACCAGGCTGTGGCGCTTCTGGGGAGTCATAGGGTTCAAGTCCCAGTTCTGTGACCCTGCGTTCAACTCAAAGGGTTTTTGGGGAATTATAGAAAGGATTATTTGTGACGCCATCTGTGGCTTGCGGCTATGAGTAGCTGCCACTGCTGCAGAACCTATGGGGATGATGGACAGGCAGCTGAGATGCAGTGGCTCCCACAGGTGTAGCAGATACTCAGGGCAGTGGATGTTGAAAGGGTGTAGGTTGCAGGATGGAGGGTGCGAAATAGGGTTTGCTGATTCCTCAAGTCCTTTACTGGTGATACTGGCATAGTAGGACAGATGATGTTAATGGAATCCGGCAACCTTGGAGCAACTTGGGGTTCTCCTCACACAGCAAGTTCTGAGGCCTCCCTATTGCACTTTCTTAGCGGGTCCTTGCTGCTGCTAAAGCAAACCTGCGGCCCTCTCTCTCTTGGAGTGTGTCGGTATGACAGGCAGCTTGAGTCCTTCTCCAGCCCCGCTTCTCTGGTGGCTGCTCCAGGGCACTTCACTCAGCTTTTTCTGCAGGCACTTTGGTGTGGATGGGGGACTTGGAATCCCCCACCCTCTGGTATTGGCTGCCAGGACATTAGATCCTGCACAGCCTTGGACTCCGGTGTCTGTTTCTTGGCACTTACTCCTCTGGGATAAGCTTGACACTGCTCTACACCCCAGGCTCTCCTTCTCTTCCTCAGACCCTTGCCTATGGGTCACTCAAGCTAGGTCTTGCTATCCTGGGATGAGCTTAGCACTGCTGCATTCCGCAGGTCCTCTTCACAGTCCTCTCAGGAACTGAACTAACTCCACCCCAGACCAGAATTTAAAGGGGAGCTACCCTGAACCCGGGCTCTAGAGCTCCCCCTTCAGGTCTGGAGGCAGAAAGGTGTTGTGTGCTTTGGTTTTCCCTGGTGTGAATACCCTCTGTTGCACTCAGGTATGACAATACCCCACGAGGGAGATAATGACATTGTAGTGTCTGGACTCTGGGGTGCCACAAGAGCATTCCAGAGAATTTGTGCAACTCACGAGAAGTCTTGGAGCCGGGAGTGGGATGTTCGGATTAATGCAGATCTTAGGCTAGGGTCACATTTGATAGGGCAATTGCGTTCACTGCATCTAGATCCGGATGCGGTGAACGCAATTGCTTTCACACACATTTTTAATGGAAAATGTGTGCAGGCAACCGCAATCCGATAACCGGATTGCTCCGGATGTGTAATCCGGAGCAATCCAGTTACCGTACAGTTTGCTCATCCCTGCTGCCGCAGGGATGAGCAAAGTGTTAAAACTGCTTAACAGCTTAAATATTAATCATAATTGTGCCCATCTTGTCTCTAGGGAATGCCCCCCCAGAGACATGCTGCCCACTCAGGTGGGCATTTACAGTAGATCTATGGCTGTGCGCTGCCCATAGATCTGCTGTAAAAGCCTACAGGACCTCGGACAGCGCACATACTATACGTACATTACGTATAGTATGCGCACAGCTGTCAGTGGAGTGGCGGATTCATTCAGGAAATTGTACAGCGCCGACAATAGCCTGCTTACTGTACAGGCAATATTAACACATTACATGCCCACCTGAGTGGGCAGCATGTCTCTAGGGGGGTGGGCACCCCCCTAGAGACTTGATGGGCACAATTATTATTAATATTTAAGCTGTTTTAACAGTTTTAACACTTTGCTTATCCCGGCTGCAGACAGGATAAGCAAAGTATACGGTAACCGCATTGCTCAGGATTACACATCCTGAGCAATGCAGTTACCACATTGCGAGGCTTAGAACCGCTCCAAAAACTGAGTTTTTTGAAAGCTCAAAACTGGATCAGGATTTAAAAAAAAAAAAAAAAACACAAGTGTGACCCAAGCCTTAGTCTAAAGTCACTTCCAAAGCAAAGAGAACTGGTGGGGTGATAAACAGAGATGAGGGTAGAGAAGTAGGGAGGTGCTGCACCGTGAAGAGCTTGGTGGGTGAGAACAAGCAATTTAAATTGGATCCTATGGTGTATAGGCAGCCAGTGGAATGACTGGCACAGAGTGGAAACATCCGAGTAATGGTTAGCCAGATAGGTGACCATGGCTGCTGCATTAAAGAGGACCTGTCACCAAACCAGGCATGGTGATCTAATTACAGCACTGGATGCAGCATGTCTGCTGCATCCAGGCAGGGGATCCCCAGCCCTTGAGCCCCCTTATACCCGAGTAAATACACTTAGAAAACTTACATCCTGCAGCCAGAAAGGAGGTGGCTAGAGGCTGCATGTTTAATCTGCCCACCACTGCCAATCAGCGGCCATTTGTAAAATAAGCTCTGTGTTATTCTGCAGACGAGGGAGACAATGATTGGCAGCGGTGGGCAGATTACACATGCAGGGGGTGTGAATCTGCCCTTCGGCTCCAGCCTCTAGCCACCTCCTTTCTGGCTGCAGGATGTAAGTTTTCTAAGTGTATTATCTCGGGGTACAGGGCTGCTCAAGGGCTGGGGGACCCTTTCCTGGATGCAGCAGACATGCTGCATCCAGTGCTGTAATTAGATCACCATGTGTGGTTGGTGACAGGTCCTCTTTAAGGATGGACTGGAAAGGGGAGAGACTAGTGAGGGGGATGCCAATTAATTGAGAATTACAACAATAATCAAGGCAGGAGTGGATCAGGGCCACAGTGAGGATTTCTGTTGTTTTCATGGTGAGAGAGAGGCAGATTCTAGAGATGTTCTTCAGGTGCAATCAGCAAGAGCAGGTGAGAGATTGCATTTAGGAGGTGAAAGAAAGATCGGTGTCAAACATAACATCCAGACATCGAGCCTGCTGCCTAGGCGTTATCGTGGTGCCGCACATTGAGAGAGAGATGTCAGATTTAGGGAGGTTAGTGAAGGGCAAGAGCAGAAGAAGTTCAGTTTTTAAAGGTTCAGTTTCAGATAGAGAGCAGACTTAAATACGTTACCTTGAATCAGGGATATATAATATACATTCTAATCCACAGTCCATAACATTTTACCAAAGATGTCATTTAAAGCCCCATTGCACCAATGAAAACCCTATAGCAAGTGTCTAATTATGTACAGATGTGTCCTTCATTACCTTTCTTCTTGGCTTAATATATCTCAAAATAAGTGGCGTAATTGACAAGCTAGAAAAAAATAGCTTTTGCTATTTTGGTTGTTATAGAAAAGTTATAATAATAATAATTATAATAATAATAATAATAATGTTTATTCACTTATATAGCGCTGTTAATTCCATAGCACTTTACATACATCAGCAATACTGTCCTCATTGGGGCTCACAATCTAAACATCCTATCAGTATGCCAACGTGGTGTAGAAGGGGACCCGAGTGCCCAGAGGAAACCCATGTAAACACAGGGAGAGCATACAAATTCCTTGCAGATGTTGTCCTTGGTGGGAATTGAATCTAAGATCCCAGCTCTGCAAGAAAGGTAAAGATGGATATATCTATCATGGTTAATACTGGAATGGTGGGAGCCTTCGGACCCCTTTACATACCAGGACCCAGGTGTGGCTGTTACATCTGTACCCCTTTGGCGATTCCCTCTAGGTACTATAATGATCGATGTCACAAGGGTCTCCTGGCCACCCTTTGAATTAGATAAGTATAATAAATCTAATCATTTTGTATTTAGAATATGTTTAGGAAAACTTTTGTTCACATTAAGGCCTCATTCACATAGATTGCTTGTGCTGTTTTTTGCTGATCCGTTTTTTGATGCAGTTTCTGCACCAATAACAGTAACTCTTTGCAAAAAGGCATCACAAATACATCATCTGTTTGTTTTGCTTTTTCTCCATTTTTAGAGGATACAGACAGACAGAAAGTCCCAAAGACATATAGACAGAGAGACACACACACTTTCTTACCCTCCCGGCAAGCCCTGGCGATATCTTACTTCCAGGCACCGGCAGGACCTGTGTGCAAGTACTTACTGGACCATGCCCATGTGACTCTCAGGCTGAGTCATATGTGCAGGTCCTGTCAGTTCCATATCCACAGGTCCTGCTGTTATCCGGAAGGAAGCCATCTTCAGGGTTTGCCATTGGATCGCTGGGGAGGGTAAGTAATGGAGCATTGGTGGTGTTGAAAGCGCAAAAGGAAAACTGAGCTCTAATTGATGCTCATTATTTTGTGGATTCACTTTCTGCACCCCTAACGCATCAATTAAAAATGCTGACTCTGCACAGCAAATATAAAATCCCATTCATTTTGCTGGCAGATGCAGTGACTTTCTGTTTTTGGTGCAGTTTAAGAAAAAAAAACAAAAAAAAAACTGCTCCATAAATGGATCAAAATCGTCCAGTGTGAACATAGCCTAAAAGGTCAAAACCACAATTTCTGCAGATCTCTGTATTTATTTGGATTTGCCTTTATTAAAGAGGGCAAAGAAATGTTACCAAACACCAGATCTCATTCTACTGGACTTGACCCGGTCTTGATCTGTGACCATCTCAGCTTTTATAAAGCAGCTGATCATTGGGACAATTTTAATAATAAAAAAGGATTAACTTGATAAAAAAGTAAATCTGTAATCTGAATGAAACTGTATTCTGCATCACTGGGATTGTAATTTGGATCATATACTGATTAAGCTCAATACATAAAATGGTAGACATTGGATAGCTATTTTAGAAAATCGAATAAATTAGAGTGAAATTGACTTCTGCTATCGCATCAGGTGGGCGTCTACCACATTGAGCTGCCCGCTTGGTCACAGCCATTGAAACTCCCCTCTGATAACTCCGCCCCTCACTACAGCTATTGAGTTCCGGACTTTGTGCAGAATGGTTGAGCAGCGGGAGCGGAGGTGGAGTGGCGGAGCAGTGTGAGAGGTGGCAGGAGACTGGGTAGAGAGGGGTATGTGTTCAGCGGCATCGCTAACGGCCGCCATCTACTATATAATTGTCTAATTCTGAAATCCCGCGTCGAAGATTGGTCACGGGTGGCACGA
The DNA here is from genome assembly GCA_033576535.1 of Allobates femoralis. Classification (NCBI taxonomy): domain Eukaryota; kingdom Metazoa; phylum Chordata; class Amphibia; order Anura; family Aromobatidae; genus Allobates; species Allobates femoralis. Next base: position 59,222,720 of record JARQOC010000001.1, read on the forward strand.
CCAATCAGCGACGCGAGATTTCCATTACAGACAGAATAAGATGATTATATAGTAGATGAAAGAGGTCATTAACAGCGTGAAACATGTATATCAGGAGAGCAGACTTTCAGTCATTACATGTCTCATACTGGTATCACCCCCATATATTTGAAATAATCCCTGGAGGCAGATTCTTCATGAGATCTATGTCCGGCCCATAGATCTTTACTGCTCATTTACATATAAAGAAAAACATGGATTTCTCTGGAATAGGATATTGGATTGCAGATATCAATAAATCATATTATTCAGCTTCTTATGACCTTCATGCCCATATGAATGGTTTAGGGGGGCTGATCCTATTGACAGACTCCCTTTAAGGCCACATTTGTTAGATGTTAATTGGCATAAAGTTTCCCTTCAAATGGAAATTTACACTTCTTTTGTGCTGCATTTTAGTGTATCCCTCTGATTATTAATCTCTATATATAAATGTGCAGTTGAATCAGAAGAGCCAGATTTTATTCTTATTATAACAGTAATGAGCGGAGAAGCCTAATGGGAAATCATTGATGTATCCAGCCCCTTCAAGCAACATGCCACCAATACCAGGTTGCCAACCAGCTATCACATTATATGTTTGAGAATATTATACATCTTTACATCCCATATAACAACAGAGCTGCGATTATATTAAGATAAAATAATTCACATACTAACAATATTTTGTTCGTAATGTAAAGATCTATAGAAATGGACACATCTGCAATTTTTTATTTTTTTTTTATATTCTATTGAACCTGGAAAATAATGATTTATGTTTCAAATGTATAACATCTCCAGGACCAATCTGCATTTTGTTCCAGGAGCAAAATTATCTTTAATTTGAAGTGAGTCCCTTGTGCAATCTTTGCAATGCAAATGAGCTATACATGAATTTGTGATCCGCTTCGCTCGATTTGCTGCTTATGGAAAAAAAAGAATAAAAAGAATTCTGCAGAAGGATTGTTCCAAGATGTTTACACAATATTTTACCTTTTATTATAAAAAAATCTATAATTCAGCCCAAATTGTATGCTTTTAATGTAAATGGAATCAAAATACTGGAATGTACGGTATTTCTTTACTTCTTACATTAATATTCCATTGCAGAAACTAAGATTTCAAAGAGGAGATAGGTCATATAAAGAATGGCTTAGGAGATAGTGTTCACTGATGGAGCTCAAATGTCGTTCTGCCACAAATGACCTTATAGTATTAGGCCTTATTCATGTTCCTGATTTTCCTCATATGCAAGAAATAGTCAGCGGTTTGGATTCAGGTTTGATCAGTGGTTGGTCATCAGTAGAGATGAGTGAACCCGTAGAAGTTCAGGTTCTCGGAGATCAGTCAGACTTTATATACAGTTCTGTTCTGGACCCAAACTTGACCGACTCATTGGAAGTCACTGATTGGATAAACAGCTGAAAAGAAAAGGGGCGCACAATCGTGTATATCTGTCGGCAGAATGTGTAGAAACAAGTAGTGGATTTCGCTCACATATTTGGGTTGTGAGATGTCACAACCACCATTTCTGCCTAAGACAACTTTAGATGTCAAGCTCTTTTCACGGTCTGCAGCAGTCTTCCCTCCAGTAGTAATCCAGGGTAGTAGATATAAGATAGGGACTTTGGTCGTGCTCACACTCCAAAATAATCAAATCATCAAAGATTGTTTGAATTCATATGGTGGTATTTTTCTCTGCGCGTTTCGGGGTAAACCCCTTCCTCAGGATTACCACAACAATGGGATGTACCCCGAAACCTGTAGAAATAAATATCACCATATGAATTAAAACAATCTTTGTTGCTTAGATTATATTGGAGTGGGATAATGACCACAAGTCCCTATTTTCATATCTACTACCCTGAAGTCACTGATTGGGCAATTCTGCTCTCCGCCCACATACAGCCAGCCATAAACAGCACTTCTAGGGGAGGGAGGTTTTTTAATTTTTGTACACATGCATCTGATAACTCTGATTTTTGTTCCACGTGCGAGCCATTCAAACACTGCAAGCAGTTCACTATGCCAAGCGCCGAGTGTACCCGAGCACAGCGATGCCCACTCCAGTCATTTGTGTACGTAAAGCACCTGAACTCTGAAACTGAACACTGAAATTTTTTTAAAGTTTGTGTTCGGTACAAACTTCAAACTTCAAAGTCTGGTTTACTTATCTCTAGTCACCATCAGAGAAAAGCTAAACCAGTCTTTAACCCCTTCACTATCAAGGGTGTTTATGTACATCCTTGGCTGTCTCTCTCCCTTTGATGTGAGCTTTGATGTGAGCTTACACGCTTAGCTCGCATCATCACTCACACATATCAGCTGAGCTAGCCACGGTCATGAAATAACAGCGGCGTGCAGCCGCAGGTGTCCGGTTCCCGGATCTTCCTGGACTAGGGCAATCTGGCCATATAGGCTCCCATGTTAAGGAGCGCCAGATTGTTCCGATCCGGGAGGATCCGGGAGAATACGGGAGGATCCGATTTGGGGAAATTTTTCTCCCCGGACACAAAAATGCTGCATGCTCCAATTTTGTGTCCGGGGAGAAAAATCTGATTCCTCCTGGATTCTCTCGGACATCCAAAAACTGGAGGCCAAAAGACATTCATCCGGCGTATTCTGGCCCCATAGGGTTACTATTGGGCCGGAATCGGATGTGGGGGTGTCCAGTTCACACCGGACAGCCCCGGATCCAAAAAAACGTGGTGTGAAGCCAGCCTTAGCTAGTTAAGAATCCTGACACTGAATTTATAATGCCTACTCTCCTTCTTCTGATCTTCTGTCAGCTGATTTTTGGACAATGTGAAAACTGAGCTGAACTTTGATGTGGTCTGTGATTATAATTAGCTAAACTTAGCTTCAAAAATATGTTCAGGATCTTGACACTGAATTTATAACTCCTACCCTCCTTCTTCTGAGCTTCTGTCAGCTGACTTGTGAACAATAGGAAAATTGAGCTGAGCTTTGATGTGGTCTGTGATTATAATTAGCTAAATTTAGTTTAAAAAAATAGGTTGAGAATCCTGACACTGAATTTATAACTACTATCCGCATTCTGAGCTTCTGTCAGCTGATTTTTGGAAAATATGAAAATTGAGCTGAATTTTGATATGGTCTGACATCATAACTCAGAAAAATGGAGCTTAGAAAACTAAGATAAAACAATTACAAACTTTCCATGACTCATTTTGCAGTCAGAGTTGTAAGGGGAAACAAAGAACCCCTAAATGTCAAAAAGAATTTTTTTTTTAATGAACTCAATAACAAAAAACATTTCTACCCCAAATATATTGATTTAACAATAATTAATAAAAAAATCAATGAACCCAAAGATGTGCAAATTCTTCAAGTCACCCCTCTGTAATTACAGTCAGAGCCCATTTGATATAGACCTAGGGTACTGCCAAATGCGATGAATTATGTCAAACATTGTAAAACTTCCTGTACATAAAAATACGTCTGTCATCAGACTATGCTGCCCTGTTTAAAGGGGTTATCCGAGAATCAACACTTGTCAGAATAGGCGATAATAAGTGTCTGACCGGGGGGATGGAGGGTCTTCAGCGATCACTCCACACCGAGTGTACTAACAGGAATCCCATGTTCTCTACTGTAATGAAGCAGCAGTTGAACTGTTCTCGGAAGCTCAAATTAAAGGCTGTGAACAACTCCACTCTAAAGGAAGACACATGACAGCTGTTGTCTTGATTCTTAGTGGTCCCAGCTGTTGGGCTGCTGTGTGGCTACATCTGTATTTGAAGCCTTTACATCACTGGTAAGAGGTGGGTGGGCATAAAATCATAGAATGGTTGAGTTGGAAGGGACCTCCTGGGTCACCTGCGTCATTTAAGAACGTAGCAACCTCATGAATGTTCTGATAGCTTCTATCAACCCAAATGGCATGACTTTTCTTGTTCCATTTGAACTGATAGGAGAACACTAGACCTATTTCCATACTCCTGAAACAAGAGAACATATCCTGATGACAGATCCTATCCAATAACCCTAGAACTATTTTGCTTTTGGAAAAGATAACAGAGTAATTATAATTGTAATTTTTGTTACATTTAGATGGTTACATTAGTAACCATCTAAATAAGCAACTTTGTATTATATCTCATGGAAGAGTTTTGCTCTTCTCCACTTTCAAATCATCACTGTATTCAGTAAGTCATAACCTTCCCATATGGAGATAGGAGTTGGTGCTTTTAAATATCTGTGACGGAAGGGTGGGTTGCAGGGAGTAGCTGGAAGCCGACACAGAATTCTGCTGAAAGTTCTTCTCAAACAGTTACAGTTCTCCATAGAACTCTATGAGCATCAACTGCCATTCCATGTCCCAGTAATGGGAAAATCAGTGTTCAATGAAAGTAGATATTACCTATGAATTGAGAATACTAGTGAATGAATGATCAGTAGAGATGAGCCACCACCCTAGTGATCTAGTTCCATTCGATTCGTCGAATCGGGGGGGTGTTCGACGAATGTTCGTCGAATACCGTCGAACACCATAAAACATTAAATAATGAGCTGTGCGGGGCATTTTCAGTAACTGCGTGGTAACTGCGGTCATGTGACCCAATTTATGACGTCACCACAGGTCCTATAAGCATCAGGAGCTTGCCGGAGGCAGCGGTGGATCGCCGGACAGGTGAGCATACAGTTTTTTTTTATTTTTAACTCCGCACAGCTCATTATTTAGGCGCAAAATGCGGCAGATGCATTTTTTTGTCCACCCATGAGAAAGGACAGCGCCATAGACATGGATGGTGCAAAAAAACTTCTGGTCTCTTTATTCCAGGGTCACAGAAAGCGACGTTTCGATCACCAGCGTGATCTTTATCAAGCTGGAATAAAAAGACCAGAAGTTTTTTTGCACCATCCATGTCTGTGGCGCTGTCCTTTCTCATGTGAGTACGTGTTTATAGCTCGGATTGGACTCTCCGAGCTGGACCTGCGTCCAGGAAGCTGGCTTGAGGAACAGTTAATCCAGCTTTATCCCCTAGGTGCTGCGACCAATAGACTTATATGTGCATTTTTTTTGTCCGGATCTGCCGCATTTTCGAACCAAAATTGAACATAACCTAGAACTGCTGAATCTGAAGCAAATTGTTCGAATTCGGCGAATGACTCGAACACCACCAAAAACAGCTCGATTTTGAGATTGGCGAAGAATTCGAGTCGAACACCGCTCATCTCTAATGATCAGTCCAGAAGAAGAAAAGAGAAAATTTCTCTTAAGATATATTACAAAGTATATTATTTTTACGTGCACTATTCATTTATGAAAAAATAAAATTACATTTGATCTTTAAGTTTGCTTTTTCATCCTAGCACTTAAAGGGGTTGTCATCTAACTTAAAGGGGTTGTCATCTACTAAAACAACCCTTCTGAATCCACTTGTTTCCCCAGTTAAAAAAATAATATATTAAACTATGTACTCACCTCTCATTTTGCTGCCATTCCAGCGCTGTTAGTAACTGTTTCATGGGGCTCACGTCACTTGGCATTGTGACATCAAGCGATTCCCATGTCCAATCAGCGCCACTTCCTTCATCCCATCTCCGCACATACGATCAATCAAGAAGAAGTTAGCGGCAGTCACATTGCTCACTTCCTTTTGATAGCTCGTTCGGTTCAAAGGCATGAAAAAGAAAGCTCACATTATGAGGGGTGTAACTACTACAGGTGCAAGAGTTGCAGCCTAGGGGGCCCCAAAAGTCCCTTTGGCCTATAGAAAAAGACTATTGCTATTATAGATTTACAATAATTGGGGGCCCTGTAGGAGCTTTCACATCAGGGCCAATGAGCTTCAATTTAAGTCTCTGCATGGGATGTCACAATGTCCTGAGCCACAATTACCAACAGTGCTGGAATGGAGGCAGCATGGGAAGTGAATAAGGGTCTATTATTTTACCTGGGGGAAACAAGTCAATTAAGAAGGGGTTATCCTAGTAGTGAACAACCCCTTTAACTATACTGGGAAAATTGCATTCTTTGTTCCCACCTAGTATCCAGCATCGGAGCACTTTGTATTTCAGTCCCAGGACACTGGTTATGTAATAGTTACTCTACTTTCCATGTTCCCACCCTTCTTCCCTTTCTGAATTCCTGGACCCCCGGTCACAACACACTGAATCTTCTTCTCCTTCCTCCCTTATTTTTACAATAACATAAAAATAGTCAGATAATTAAAAGCGCTCGTTTCCTCCTTGCGCCTCCAACATGCCTGCAGTTGTCCCGGAAAGTTCAGAATGAAGAAAATAACATGTTTGATTTCCTCTGCTTACATCTTCTATCCCTTGAATTTCCTGTCTTTCAAAAAATCAAAGCAAATAAGAAAAACAAAACTTGAATATCTCTCCGAGACTTTTTCTATTGAAAATGAAATAATTATTGTGGTACCTTTCTAAAATATGCCTCGAAAGCAGCCAGTTGACTCCCACTCCTGCTTTTATGTTCCTTTGATTGCTTCCTTTAGCCCTAATTTAACCATGTTCTTAATCTCTGGTATAGCACCCTTGAGCAGTGAAAGGATGTGGTACAGTGTTAATGTATTCTTTTTTTGGGGGGGGGGTTGGGGGGTGCATACATGAATCCTCATCCTAGAACAAAGCAGACTGCAGTTTGGCTCAAGGTTCCTTGCATATAAAGTGTGTGGGTGCAAGTGATTAATCTCAGAGGGTCTTGGAAGACGATCATTTTTCATAGGGAAAATGGGATTAAAAAGTGACGTATCTAAATATATTTTTTTGTTTTCATTTTTTTGGGAGGGGAGGGATATTTTCGTCTCATAGATGAATAATTCCAATGCGGCCCTTGCTCAATTAATCATGAATTAATTCGTAAGCTCACTGTCCTCTAATATATAATTTACCATATAAAAACCCCAACGCAGTCAATCTTTCATTAGACATGGGGTGATGAGGGGTCAGCAGACACTCCTTGCAGTACTAAAAATAAAAGCACCACATCTGGTATGGAACGACGTCTGGAATTGTAATGCATGTGCATTCACTTACTTGCGCTGCTGAAAATACAAGCAACAGAGCTGTACATTGAAATATGAACCAGTGCAAGGGGAACTTAAACATCAGGCCAGACTGTTTGTATATGTATATGCCTTTTATTAGAAAAGGGGAAGGTTAGTAGAAGTGGGGGAACATTGGCTTCGGGAGATCTGTCACACATTTAACAAGCTGTTTGTAATATAGACCATTTCAAGTTAAGAGGGTAAAATCACTCCCAGAAGCCTTAGGGAATTGTGATACTTAACAGGGGCTCTTTTACCAGAGGTTTTACTGAATTGTACTGCTGCCATTTATAAATGAGTGGTTTTCATATGAGAAATATATATTTTTTTTAATTTGAACTTATTTGTAGTCCATATTTCAACATACGTTTTCTGAAAAGGGTTGTCCAGGCTTGGGGTTAAATTCTGCATTAACGCTATGTAAATCTTCACAGTCTGCAGTGTATGTGCTGTCAGGAATATCCATGGGCGCATGACTGCAAGTATTCAATTTGCATACATGTGGTCGCATGCTGACTAGACATGCGTGGCTTCACTCTATACAATGAAAATGAGGGAGGCCAAACTAGTCTGGTCGGAATGTGGCTGATGCCGAAGAATCTTGACAGTGCGCACTGTGTGTTCTGTGAGGATTCATAAGTCTGCAGGCACATAAAGTGACTGCAGACTTGAGCCCAAGGCCTGAAAAACTCCTAAAATACTGAAGGGGCTCAGACACATCTAGTCAGAAAGTGGCCAGCACTATAGAATCTTGAAAGCGCTCATTGTGCATGCTGTTAGGATTCACAAGTCTGCAGTCATATAGTGTGACTGCAGACTTGAGCCCTGGGACTGGACAACTCCTAAAAAACTGAGGGAGCTAAGACACATCTAGTTGGAAAGTGCCCAGCACCAGAGAATCTTGACAGTGCGCACTGTCCGTGCTGAGAGGATTCACAAGTCTGAAGTCACATAGAATCCTAGGCCTGAACAACCCCTAACAAAAATCTTGTTTTTACTTGCTAAAGGCAAGGGTCACACCAGCGTTTTCCCAGATTTTAGCGATCTTCTGCTAAATACTTAGTTTGTTCCTCTGCAGCGGAGAGCCATCATCCCCACTGCTTCCGGGTGATGCTGGCCCTGGTTACCCGATGTTGATCGTGCTAACCAGCTACACATAAGGCTGCCTAGTGTCCGCTTTCCCAGAGCGGACAGGGAAAGGCTGCTAGCTGCACCTACTCCACAGGTGTGGTGTCACTGTTCCCAGGTGAAAGGGGTCACAAACCTAAGACAAAGAATTGCACACAACACCATCCTGAATCCAGGCTGGGGAATCGGGTGGACCCTTTCGAGGGAGGGCCCCATCTCCTGGCTGAAGGAGGGGTTAGGTATAAAGAGTCGAGAGGAGGAGAGCGTCGAGAGTGGACGCAGGAAAGAGAGCTTACTAGGAAACACGGGAGTGGGGAATCCACCCATGTGCCTCGAATTTGGCCCGACCTGAGTTGGGCAGAGGGACGGGTTGCCTGAGGGGACCGGCCTCGATCTGGTGGGAGTGCTGCACGCCTTAGCCAGGAAAACTAGAGGTCATCGTTTCTGCATGACCGGTGTTAAAGGATAATTGACGGGACGGTGACTAGAACTACGGTCAAGGGACGTGCCGATGCAGTCGCCTGACAAGGCCCACAGCCATCAGCCTGGAACTCTGTCCACGAAGGCACTAGGAAGGAGGGAGAGTATACAATGCAGAGTAGAGCAACCAGGAAAGGCTATGAATGGTGTCTTGCTGTAATGGGACAAAATGCCGGAATGCCCGCGCTGCCACCAAGAATCACCAGGAAACAAGGAGTTAACTGGGCAGATTTTTCTTTTATTCTATCCTACGCGTTTCAGAGCCTCTATCAGAGCTCCTTCCTCAGGGAACAGAGGATGTTCCCTGAGGAAGGAGCTCAGATAGAGTCTCTGAAACGCGTAGGATAGAATAAAAGAAAAATCTGCCCAGTTAACTCCTTTCCTTGTTTCCTGGTGATTCTTGGTGGCAGCGCGGGCATTCCGGCATTTTATCCCATTACAGCATTCCTGTTTCCACGGTTATCGTGAAGGTGCGGCCCTGCAGCAGCCATCCTACAAGCCATCTTACAGGCGATTATACCGGTTGTGGGTGACACAACCGAACCAGGTGAGGAGTTCCTAATATACACCGCTATAACCCTTTGTAAAAAGGATAAGACCCTATGCACATTTATCTCACGTTTACAGGTTGATGAATGGTGTCTTGGTAGAGTGACGCTAATCATCTAATCATCTGGAACTAACATGGCTGCACCTTGGAGGAGCACAGCACCCGGCTGGTTGAACTTGACTGATCATCAAGTAAAGGTAACGAACTGCAAGAACTGTATTTGCCTCCTTCTTCCTCACCTTGTGGCCTTCCTCACCATCAGCACCCTAACTAACTGTTTACACCATCCCTGGGGCCCAGCTCCACCTGAGGGGAGCTTTACCATCCCGGCTGCCCTACTATCTGCCCCAGCGGTCACACCCTGCAGTGTCGGCCATCCCTAGCCAAAAACCACAGGTGGCATCACAAACTTTCCCCTATAAATAATCCCCTTTTTGCTGCACACCCATGGCTATGGAGTCGGGTCACCGCCACCATGACCTCCCAAGCACCGACCAGCTCGGTCCTGAGCACCCTACTGCCCTGGGGCCACTGCATCTATATTAGGTCTTATCTTAAATTGAGAGCTGTAAGTCACCTCTGCTGCTAAAATGACCATTCTGCTGCTGGTGCAGGCATTGACTCCTCCCCTTTATGGCCCATCTGAATCTTTTATAATTAGTAACTGCAGCACAGCTGTCACCTGAATCACTGTTTTAATGTTTCTCCAAGGAAATCTGCACTTCACTCTTAAGTTCATGTTTGTCCATTGTCTGTCATTTCTGACCAACACATGGCGCTGTTCACCTGCTGACACCGTGAGACATTACCTGTATGCATCTTCTATGTCATCAGCTTCCTTCCACATGAAAAGTTCATTAGGGACAGAGGGCACCAGCACTTTCACAGCCTCTGCCTCCTCCCTAAAATGAGGCTGTGCCCTTGCTCTGTTCCTCCCGGTTCGCTGTCAAGTATGCAATCAGCACAGTGATGGTGTCCGCTCTGTTGCTAGCTGAGGTCAGGAGAACCGGCATCACCGAACAGCAGGCATTATCAATGTACAGTGTCAGTGGTGTTAAGAGTCCAGGGCCAAGACTGCAGTAATGTCATTGCAGGGGTGGTGCTGGTGTCTGTTGCTGCCAGGTACTCTAAGTGTGCAGTCAGTGAGCTCTGCTCTTTGTTGCTGATTCTACTTATCTCAGCTAGCAACACAGTGGATGCTGTCACTGTGCAGATCAGACAGTTGACAGCAAAGAGGGAGGGATAGAGAAACCACTAAATCTAGTGTCACTGATGATGCTTCATTTCAGAGAGGTGGCAGAGGCTGTTACAGTGACCTCAGCCTCTGCTCCCTAATTACGCTTCATTTAAGTATCCCAGCATACACTGGGATTTTCAAACAAAGCATCATCATATTGTGTGTAGCTGGTTGAAGGAATCACAGTAAACTGTAATAAAGACTGTAAAGCTCATCGAGTACCACTGTTCATTTGAGCAGTTGATCTGTGGGACGTTGAGAATATGATCCCAGAAAAAGTTGGTGTTGACTTTTTATAGAAAACTGAAAAGAGGGACAATGCACACAAAAGGTAATATTTTATAGATGATAGGAGTAGGGCACGGGAGTGTGCTTATGGACGGGGCTATGTTACAGTGCACCGTGTGTGTTAACAATGTGTTTCTGTACAGTGTAAAGTGAATGTATAGTGGGATGATTTAGTTGAGTAATTAGAGAGCTTTTAGAATGAAAGAAATATAGAGATAACCGTTTTAAAGTAGCAATGTTGGCATCTAGTGGTCAGATAGGATGTGTAGATAAGATTGTTCCAGGTAGTTAGGAGTTAAGTTATTGCCTGGGAGGAACCAAGGGACACATTAGTGGCCATCTTAGATTCTAAGGCAGATAGGACTATGCCATCAAAGTGAGAGGACATGGGCCTAGTGCTTGGGGCCAGTCCTGGAGGTCCTGGGTTCAAACCCCCAAAAGTCTGGAACTTGAGGCTCATCCCAGCAGAATTGGCTGAAGACTTCTGGTAGAAACAGATGGAGAGGAAGCTGGACAAAGGTGAATGAGACAGCCATGTGAACTGAGGGCCGGGAGCAGGTGACCGATGGTGGTGCCAAAGGAAGAGAGGCTGCCCCTGCGAATTGTGGGAGCTTGGGAATAGAGAATCTGTCACTTAAGTCAGAAAGGAAGAGAGAAAGAATGTTAAATACAATGTCTGCTAGGCAAAAATTGATTGTTTTGTTCAAGAATCCCAGGAGATGTTTTAATGTAGTTAGGGTCCCATCACATTTAAGATCACCTTGCCGCTGTTGATGGGCAGGCATTTATTGGCCAATACATGTGCTAAGAATCTTATAATGACAGCATTTAAAAAAAAAAAAAATTTCATCTGAGTTTTTTGAAAAAAACGTTTTTATTTTTTCTCAGACAAAAAAACTTGTATTCTATTTGACACTAACAATTGCATGTGTTGGCTTTAGCAGTGTGCTGCTGTAGTTTGTGTACATTATGTTGTTCAGTATTGCAGCTCTGCACCTGTGTCTTAATCCCCTGGGAGGTACTGTCTGTTTTTTTTTCCTTTCTCTATGTATGTATGTATGGAGGACACTGACTCCATTGCTGGACTCTGCATTCCTTCCTTCCCATTAGTCCACAAGGTGCAATCTGATGCGTGTATATCCTGCTACAACCCAGGTAACAAGAGACCTTACGGGGTCCAGGAGAGATTTTAATGTAGTTAGAGTCCCATCAGATTTAAGGTCACCTTGCCATGGTTGATGGGCAGTCATATATTAGCCAATCCATGCTCTAAGGATCTTATAATAACAGTATTTTTTTTTTTTTAAAAACAATTTTCATCTGAGTTTTTTTGAAAAATTTTTTTTAGTTTTTATTTTTTCTCAGGCAAAAAAACTTGTATTCTATTTGACACTCTCAATTGCATGTGTTGGCCCAGCCAGTGTCCTGCTGTAGTTTTTGTACATTATGTTGTGCAATGTTGCAGCTCTGCACCTGTGTCTTAGGCCTCGTTCACACAGTGCGCATTTTGCGTGCATTTTTGCGTGCGCTTTTCCCCCCAAAGCGCACCTGCGTCTGCGTTTCACAGCAAAGTGAATGGACTTTCAATTTTGTTGCTGACACGCAGCGCTGTTTTCGGCTGCGCATTTATGGGAGATAGCACGCACGTAAAAAGATTGAACATGTCAATTCTTTCCACATTTTTGCGCGTGCGGTTCTCCCATAGGCCCCATGATGACCGCTGGAATTACACATCGCCGTTAAGACGATGCGTAATTCCAGCGGGAATATGCCGGAACTGATGTCACACAAGGGAGGAAGAATCCTCTTCCTCCTCCCCTGTGTCACATCTGTCAAAGTCCCTACTTAATTTTGCAATGTATTATACTCTGCGAAATCAAATGTAAAATAATGCCAAATGTATTAAGAATGATAAAGATTTTTATACTTACCCTCCACCGTGTGATCGATAACCGGGAGGCGGGAGCTGGAGCAGGTATTAAACCTGGAAAGACCTTGCATGATGTCATAATGACATCGGTGCCGTGATTGGCCCACTCACGGTCATGTGATATGCGACGCGCATATCACATGATCACGAGCAGTCAATCAAGCGCTGATGTCATTATGAAGTCATGCAAGGTCTTTGCAGGTTTAATACCCGCTCCGGCTCCCGCCTCCCGGTAAGTATAAGAATCTTTATTATTTTTAATACATTTGACATTCTTTTACATTTGATTTTGCAGTGTATAATGCACTGCAAAATCAAATGGGGCTGTGACATACGTGACACAGGGGAGGAGGAACAGGATTCTTCCTCCACTTTGTGACATCACTAAAGAAGTAGCCCCGCAAAAACACCTGGTGCGTGAATGCACCTGCGTATTTTTATGGGGCTTTTTTGCGCGGGTCAAAATGCTGGAAAAAGCACAAAAAAAAGCGCTGTGTGTGAACACAGCTTTAATCCCCTGGGAGGTACTGTCTGCTTTTTTCCCCTTTCTTTATATATAATAATAATAATAATTTATTTGTATAGCGCCAACATATTCCGCAGCGCTTTACAGTACAATGGTACTGTAAATGGCACCCTAAGGGTACCATCACACCTGGACATATCGCCGGTGATTGCACAGGTGACGCACGTTTTTTGCATGTCGCCCAACGTCGCCGTCGCCTATTTACACGTGGCGACAACTCAGGCGACGCTCAGGCGATGACCTGACCGGAAATTGCCTGAGTGTCGCCCAAGGCCCACGGGCGATCAAGTCGGTGGTGGCCGCATCCGCGTCACACAGAGCCACCGCATTAGCGATGTGGGCGTTGTTTTGTCCCGCGTCTCAGAGATAGGCGTTAACATTATGTTGTGTGACGCCTTGAAGATGTGTGATTGGTTGCAAACAAACTCCAATTATTATTAATGTGTCCTTGTTCGCCGCTCCACATCGTTAAATGTAAGCATGCATGTGCGTATTGGCTCGGTGCTTAGTCAACTCTCGTGTGATGTGTCGCGGATTATTGCTAGACGCATTGGCGTGGGCAACAAGGCAAAACACGGCGCTCGCGTGTCGAGTAATTGAAAAGTGAATCCGTATGGCACTTTTATGTAATGTGTGTTTTGTGCTACTGCGTTGGCTAATAAAATCACTCTTGCTTTGTTGGTCAGGAGAATATTGGACCCTTGACCAAGTATGGCCAGGGTCACATTTCCGTTTTTGGAACAAAATCCTGATCCGGTTTTGAGCTTCCAAAAAGCTCAAAACCGGACCAGGAAACGCTCCCCATAGGATCCAATGCAAAACACCGGATGGCTTCACAAGCCATCCGGTGGCCGGATCCGGCACTGCTGCCTGCGTTTAAAATCATGCAGGCAGCAGTTTTCGCAGCGTTTACCGGGACCGCACTGCGGTCACCGGATGGCTCAGGATGTGTAATCCTGAGCCATCCGGTAATTGCATAGCTTGCGGTGCCCGATCTGGCAAGTTAATAAAGAGTTAAAATAGCTGACCTAAATGACTTTTTGAGGTCTGTAGGGGGGCTTAGACCCCCTACAGACCGGCCGGCGACTTCTATAGTGTTCTTCTACAATTTCTCACTGTGCACGGGCTTCTCGGAGCCCGTGCATGTAAACCAAAGGGGCCCCCCCCCCCGTATCACTATACTGGGATGCATAGACCCCTCTATTACAAAGAAGCTGTATTGGTCTAAAGTACATGATAAATTTGGCAATTCGCATTGTAAGTATATACTTACAGTCTTTCGTAGGCAGCGATAAGGAAATCCATGGGCGGGGCTGTGTGCAGCAGCCTCCGCCCGCTCCTTCTTGATGCCCGCCCCCTCTGGCCGTAATCCAGTGTTTTGTGGGCGGGCACGTCGTTAAAGGGGCGTGGCTAACTATGTGCCGTGGTTAGCCACGCCCCTTTAACGACGTGCCCGCCCACAAAACACTGGATTACGGCCAGAGGGGGCGGGCATCAAGAAGGAGCGGGCGGAGGCTGCTGCACACAGCCCGCCCATGGATTTCCTTATCGCTGCCTACGAAAGACTGTAAGTATATACTTACAATGCGAATTGCCAAATTTATCATGTACTTTAGACCAATACAGCTTCTTTGTAATAGAGGGGTCTATGCATCCCAGTATAGTGATACGGGGGGGGGGGGCCCCTTTGGTTTACATGCACGGGCTCCGAGGAGCCCGTGCACAGTGAGAAATTGTAGATGAACACTATAGAAGTCGCCGGCCGGTCTGTAGGGGGGTCTAAGCCCCCCTACAGACCTCAAAAAGTCATTTAGGTCAGCTATTTTAACTCTTTATTAACTTGCCAGATCGGGCACCGCAAGCTATGCAATTACCGGATGGCTCAGGATTACACATCCTGAGCCATCCGGTGACCGCAGTGCGGTATTCAGCACACAGTTTTGAAAAAAACTGTGTGCGACCGGCATTGCGTTCACCGCATCCGGATCCGGATGCGGTGAATGCAATTCATGTTTGCAATGTGACCCTAGCCTATGTGTGTGCACAGATATTTGTGTGTTTGCAGTTATGTGGGACATATGTATTGATCACATAACATTTCCTTGTACATGTGTGTGTACAGAATATGTGTAATAAAATACATGTATATGGAGGATAACACACACAGGCACGTTACAGTGTCACCACAAAGGCCTGTCCCTGGGTGCCGTACATATGTCCCCAATGCTTATGTACACCTATAAATCAGATATTATATTACTATACGTTTGTGGTACACCATATACTGGGACATGCAACTCATTCCTGGGACAAATAAACACATTTGAGGACACAAATATGTACTTGTGGTATCGTGTCAACCTTTCTTACGTAATAATGGTATGGGGTAAAACCCCGTTACAGGGGTAACAAATAATAAACATATACACACATTCATAAAAAAACTTAGCAAGGGTTCATGGTTTGAAAAACAGTATTTTTATTTAAAACACTGGACCAACATGGTCCATTAATTCTAGAAGTCAGTATCAAAATGGCATAAACTAGGGTAAAATTTAACAATCAAACTTCAAACGTGAGTATTTAGAGGCTGGCCTTCTCGAGGGGCAGAGCTCGGATGGGCACGCTTGTATGGCTCAATCATATTGGCTAATTGGGCGAGTTTCAAAGCCGCTTCCTCATGGGCCGCCTCCAGGTCCTACAGGGATGGGCCACCTACAGAGTATACAGAACATCAACATCAGCAACATGTTCTGAACACATAGCAGGTGTGTTTTCTTAGAAGTGTTTGCACTTACCAGGGGGCTGTGGACCCACTATTTGGGGAGTGGGGATGGTGAGGGGCTTATTGCCCAGTCCACCACTTGGCTTGTGTCATCTGTAATGAGATCAGCATATGTGTATTTGTTTTAGCCATAACAAAGGTCCCGACATACCAATTAAGGCAAAAAAAAACAGAAAGACAGATATAGTGCACAGTATATATGAGTAATATTGACATTACACACACCTTCTTGCCCCTTTGTGGGGTTCTCAGGGGGGGTCCTCAGGGGAGCACTGTGCTGTACTCCCACCACTGGAGATCTCTCCTTCTAAGGGTGGGGTGGGTGCAGCCCTTGGTGTCCCTTCCAACCCTGAAGCTATAGGACTGTGGAGTGATGTTGGCCCTTGGAGATGTGGTGGACTCGGGGGTGTTTGCCCATTATTCTCTGGTGCTGGCAATTCCTCTGTTGGTGAGGCAGCTGGCGTTCCTGCCGGCGGTTGGCCTGGTGACCCTGGTTGGCTCTGTGGTGCTCCTACATCGGGGGATGGGGGATGCTCCCGCCTTCTGTCCCTGTAGAGGCAACAAAATACTTAATCACAATAACAACATGGCCAGACATGTGGGGACATGTGCAGTTCATTAGGTCAGGTTGAGTGCGAATGAAAGAAGAGCAGGATAGGCCAACATAATGTCATATATGGGTAGGGTCAACATATGACAATATGTGGCTAGGTAAAGTAGACAATATAGTTTACAGGGGACTATAGGGTGAATGTGAATGAAGCAGGAAGATGATCCTGCAGCTGGAGAGTCATGAAGAAGCTCTCACATACATTGTCCCTATATATGTTGGGGTGTGTACAGTGGCATGTGCTGGCCTTCATATGTGTTTCTTTACACAGAAGGGTATGTGTATGTTGTCAGGCTACTCACCACTTATCTCGGCAATCCTGTTGGGTGATGCGTCCGGTGTCTTATATTTAAGATCTGCGATTTTTTTGCAGATCTGCTTTGGGGTGCGCACAACACCCAACCTCCTCTCCAGCCGCCTCTGCACCCTTAGCAGGACAGCCTGCTTGTGGAGGCATGGATGGGTGTGCTGCTCGTGACACCAGTAATTCCTGGTGTCACATAAATCTACCAGGATAAGCTCAGGCTCCCCCCACACTGCAGCTCGCCTGGGTGGCACCATTTTCCTATTCTTCAGGGGAAGGGAAAGCACCAGGAAGGCGGCGCCAAAAGATTGACAACGTTATGGCGAACGAACGCACGGGAGAGATGTCACATGTTGACGGGGGCCCAGAGGCGCACAAGCCACAGCATTCACTGCATGCTTTTGCGTCATATACTTTAAACAGGAAGGCTGCCACTACAGCGCTCATGCTGACATTAGTTGACATGTAATGACAATTGTTTGATCTTAACACACATTTGTGCCCGTCGCGCATCGCTGCACTTTTGACAGAGCCGCAACACAGAGGCCATCAATGCGCTACTGTACAGTATGTATGCTCCTGGGTAATACAGCTTTGGATGCACACATCATCAAATATGGCGCCGAGGAACAAGACAACCAATCGGAATGATAGAGCCACCACCAATCCACGCAGACCGGCAGAGGTAGTAAATACGCCCTGAAACGCCTACTGGAATTGTTTAGGCGATGGGTGCTGTCGCCCTTGACATCGCTCATGAGACGTTACACAGGGCGATCAGCACACATCGCCCAAGAATGGTCGCCTGGTTTCAGAGCTCTATGTGAAACCAGGCGACCACTCAGATGTGTTGCCCTCGCCCATTTACATTAGGTGACGCATTGGCGATGTCGCCGGCGACAGGCCACGCCTTAGCGTCGCCTGTGAAATCGCCGCGGTATGTCCAGGTGTGACGGTACCCTAAGAGTAATAATCGCTGAGGGCAGCCCAAGCTGTCTTAGTATTGCAGTGATAATGTACACTTTTTCCATGTGTTTTTTCAAATCAGTCTACATGTCCTAATTGGTTTGGTTTAAGCTAGGTGTTTGTTTGATTTAGTCCTGCAGCTCCAGGCTGCTATCACACAATCAACTATGTACCCAGTTCAGTAAAGTCATACTTTTTGTTTTTCACACTTTCAACTCTACAGTGTATGATAATGAACTGATCCATCACTTCTATTACTATTCATGTTCACACCTTCAACTCTGCTGCAATAAGTTACCTGATGAGAGACTCATCTATGCTATTACTGGTGCTATTCACACCTTAAACTCAACTTGTTCAAGGTACCTGATAATGAACTCATCTCTGCTGTTACTAGTGATCCTCACTCCTTTAACTCTACTGCAACAAGGTTCCTGATAACAGATTCTGCTGTCAACACCCTCATCACTTAACTAGCCAAGAATCCTAAAAGTCTCTTCGATAGTTTCCATTCCCTCCTTGGTCCAAGAGTGCATGCAATGACCACCTACCTCAGCGCTGACGATCTGGCCAATTATTTTAAAGAAAAAATGTACCATATTCAAAAGGAAAATTACTTTTAGTCTAATTTATAATGCATTCTCTTCCCTCCTGCACTTCATTCAACTAATATTTGTTGTTTGATATAATCACAGAAGACGTTACCAGGCTCTTTGCTTCTTATTGCCCTACTACCTACACCAGTGACCCTATTCTTTCACATTTCCTTCAGTACCTCTCCAGCTTTCACTGCTTGTGACTCCCCACGGCCGGGTCAACACGTTGCAGGCGTTCTGTGTCTTCTCCTGTCACGGAAACCGCGCCTGCGGCTGTGGGGCCCGATGGTCCAGATCAATATAATGGCTGAACAGTTTAGGGGTTAATTGTTTCGTGACGCCACCTGTGAGAGTTCCGGTGATGTCCACCGGCGCTGCTTGGGCCTCCGGGGGATGGGATGCAGCAAGATGGGACGCTCCCCACAGGATGAGCGGGAGTCCCCAGAGCCAGAAGCTGCACAAGATGTTGTGAGGCAGCTCAATTTCCCTCTGTACACGGAGATGGACAGTTCAAATAAACACTGACACTGTTAGTCTCTGCAACGGGTACTTTACTGTAACCAGCAGGTGATACATGGTATACAGTTAACGGGTAACGGACCGGGTGGCCTTAGCATGACCGGTATTGTCTCAGAGCTCCGCGGTGTTCCTCCATTCTAAGCTAGTTTGTGTTGCCGTTGTCGCCTTGAGGTGCCAGATCGGGTACAAGGAGGATGCTTCAATTTCCCTACCGTGAATTCTGACCGGATGTGTGGGGAGCCTTGGGTCCTTTTGGTGGGTACTCCGCTGGCAAGACAACTCTGTGTGTGGCGGTGGTGGGGTGCTCCTGTAGAGCGGTCCCTCCACTCGTGGTTTGCATAGAAGTGATAAACGATTCCTAGCTTCGGAACCAGTAATCCGGATTGTAGATGGGCACGGGTGGTGTTTGTCCCATATGCATTCGCCCAGGGTCTGGTTGTTGAGGCACCGGGGTAATGGCGCCTAACCGGGGGTGATGTGGCCTGGGGGCTGCATGGAACTGTGCAAGGCCCCCTCTCCTACGTTCCTCCTGGCCACGTCTGCTTCCTCCTGCTCCTACATTGCAGAACTCGTTCTTCCTCCACTCTGCACTCACTTCTCCACTACACACTACCTATACACTCCGCCCACCAGGACCTTATTGGCCCTCTATGCTTATGTGCATGTAGGGTATGGAGCTCTGAGTTTTAACCATGTCATTGCTTAGTCAGAGAATATTGCTGCTGCTGTCTTGGCTGCAATACACTCCTGTGACGCACTTGTTGCGGGGTGCCACACTCCCCCTTGGTGAATTACGCTTGTCCCCAAGTGTCACACTACCCAACATTACAGAGGTTATTTTGTATTCTTATAACAGGTAATAAAAGGAACACTTTTATTAATAACAGGTATGCATTTTTGTTTAAGCAGTTGCATATAAACAAAACCGGTATGAACGGGTTAACCATTGCGGACCCGGCGGGCGGTTTACTGTCCTTAAGATAAGTCCAAGTGTAGCCGCCGGGCCGCGCTTTTAGCGGTTAAACAAAAACAGTCATTTTCAAAGTTCAAGTTATGGAGAGAGCTATTGCGCACCCGTATGGCGAACCAACCATCATAGCAAGCGTGTCGCTCATATGTGATACTGTCCCCTCTATATAAGTCACGGTCTGGATGTCCTCTCGGTAAGTGTGACTCTACATCACGATGCCCACGAACACCTCTTCATACACACCCTCCTCCTGGCAAAACCCCACCCGGTAGATAGGTTGAACGAGGTCTCTGTACCTTCCTTGCGAAGTTCATCAGGTAACGGGGGTTGACGACGAGCTTCGGCACGGGCTTCCATGTTAGCCTTCTCACGAGCTCGCCACTCCGGCCTGCGGAGCCGACGTACATCGCCGTCTGAACGAACCAGGGTATGGACGTAGCTGCTGCGATGCAGGGGCTGCTGTGAAGCTTGACCTTGGCGGGAAGTCTGGATAGGCACCAAGGTAAACGGCACAGGGGAAGGCGCCGCGGCTGCACCCAACCAATGTACCCGAGCAGGTTGCTCGGCTGGAGGTTCCTTGGTATCTCCCCAGGCAAGACCGGTGCAATAGAGATCCTCAGGAATACTCTGGGTCTTGTCGTCCTCTTCCTCCACTCCTTCGACGATCACATCGGGCTGCGCTGATGGTAGAGAGGCTGGATCGGATTCTTCCGGACAGATGGGTGTCGGTGCTGCGGAGTTCTCCTCGGGGTCGTCCTGCAGGGCTTCCAGGCTGCCTGCCCCCTCATCTGTGGCTTCAGCACTTTCAGATGGTAGTGGTGTTTCCGCTCCGGTAACCAGGTAGGCCTCTGTAGTTTCGAAGTGGGCCTCTGGGTCTGGAGAGAAACAGGTAACAGTCTCTGGGTCGATGGTAATGAGACCGGTAACGGGTTCCTCTGCGGGAACCAAACAGGTGTCGGCTTTAAGGATGGAGCAAGTTGCAAGCTCCGGTTCTGGAACGGGATCGGTGGTGGGCTCCAGAAGAAGGACACAGTTCACGGACTGTGGTGATGAGGCAGGACAGGTTGTAGGCTCAGGCGAAGTAACGAAACTGGGGCTACTTTCCGGCTATGGAGTGGGACAACTGGTAATCCTTTGCTGGGTAGCACGATGGAATCGATTAGCTAACCCTGCGCTCCAGCTGCAGATCGTCCACTCTGTGGTCTCCATGAGTCGCACCCTCAGATCTTGCAGCACCGCTTTCCAAAAGTCGGGGTTGCCGTCTATGGTGAGGACTGGACCCGGACCCGGATGGTCTATGGCTGCTCTGGCCTCGGCTTCGACCTCCTGCATCAATTGGTGGAGCTTCATGCTGGCCATTTTCTTTGTTAGGATAACCACACCCATCCGACCAGGTAACAGTTCTTCTTGGTGAGCTGGTGGAAAAAGCCTCTGACCCTCCCACTTTCTGGGGGTTTTTGTAGTCCATAGGTGGGAAAAAGTATTTGGCCCGCCCCATGGTTGTTTCCAGCAATCGGGGCGGACAATGATTTTGGCGCCTTTGCCTTGGCCCTCCATGAAGAGGGGCGGAGGCTCACCCTTGGGCCTGCATGTGGTGGTTCACATGGCAGGGATCTCCATCTTGGTCGCCTTCTTGGCCCAATGGTGAAAAGGCGGGAAAAGTTCTTTTGGGATGAGCAAAGTCCTTTTTGATGAAATAAAGTTATTTTTAAGCACATTATACCCGTTAAGGAACGGGCCTGCTCGTATCCTGTTCGTGACGCCAAACTCTGACTCACCGCGGCTGGGTCAACATATTGCAGGCGTTTTGTGTCTTCTCCTCGTCACGGAAATCACGCCTGCGGCTGTGGGGCCCGGTGGTCCAGATCAATATAATGGCTGAACAGTTTAGGGGTTAATTGTTTCGTGACGCCACCTGTGAGAGTTCCGGTGATGTCCACCGGCGCTGCTTGGGCCTCCGGGGGATGGGATGCAGCAAGATGGGATGCTCCCCACAGGATGAGCGGGAGTCCCCGGAGCCAGGAGCTGCACAAGATGTGAGGCAGCTCAGTTTCCCTTTGTACACGGAGTTGGACAGTTCATAATAAATACAGACACTGTTAGTCTCTGCAACGGGTACTTTACTGTAACCAGCAGGTGGTACATGGTATACAGTTAACGGGTAACGGACCGGGTGGACTTAGCAATGACCGGTATTGTCTCAGAGCTCCGTGGTGTTCCTCCATTCTAAGCTAGTTTGTGTTGTCGTTGTCGCCTTGGGGTGCCAGATCGGGTACAAGGAGGCTGCTTCAATTTCCCTACTGGTGAATTCTGACCGGATGTGTGGAGAGCCTTGGGTCCTTTTGGTGGGTACTCCGCTGGCAAGACAACTCCGGTTGTTGAGGCACCGGGGTAATGGCACCTAACCGGGGGTGATGGTGGCCTGGGGGCTGCACGGAACTGTGCAAGGCCCCTCTCCTACGTTCCTCCTGGCCACGTCTGCTTCCTCCTGCTCCTACATTGCAGAACTCGTTCTTCCTCCACTCTGCACTCACTGCTCTACTGCACACTACCTATACACTCCGCCCACCAGGTCCTTATTGGCCCTCTATGCTGATGTGCATGTAGGGTATGGAGCTCTGAGTTTTAACCATGTCATTGCTTAGTCAGAGAATATTGCTGCTGCTGTCTTGGCTGCAATAAACTCCTGTGACGCACTTGTTGCGGGGCGCCACACTTGCCTAACTAAAATATTAGAAGTAAAGGATCCAGCACCAGACAGAACTCCATATAAAAGTTTCTTCTTTATTAAATTACGTCATCGAGGCATAAAATTGATGCTGCATGTAAATATGGGAACGCAGTCCCAAGATAGGCTGGACGCGTTTCGAACAACAGTAGATAAAGAACTGTTGTTCGAAACGCGTCCAGCCTATCTTGGGACTGCGTTCCCATATTTACATGCAACATTAATTTTATGCCTTGATGACGTAATTTAATAAAGAAGAAACTTTTATATGGAGTTCTGTCTGGTGCTGGATCCTTTACTTCTACGTTGTGGACTTCTACAGACAGTCAATCCAGGCACCACCGGTCCATTGGAATTGGGTGAGCACTAGTGATGGGCGAATCCTAAATTACTCGGAATCGCTTGACTCTAGCGAGTCCGAGCACAGGACTCGCTACTCGTTGCGAGTCTAGCGAGTCCAATGTTAATGAATGGGGAAGCGAGTAATAGCGAGTAGTGTGAGATTTACAAATCGCAGATGTGTCTCGGAAGCTTCAGCCTGAAGCAATCCTAGTTTTGCCATTTATTTGCATTGGACTCGTTTACTTTGCAAGTAATCGCTGGGAAACTCGCACAGATAAGAATCCTGTCTGCTCTGTGTGCTGGCTGGGGTCCTAGAGCCCGCCTGCTGCCTGATGTAGCAGAGCTGAGATTGTTCTCAGTCTGCTCATTCCGTGTGCATAGACATCTATATCTATGCACAGGGATGAGCAGAGAGGACATCGCGTTTTGGACTGCGTCGAACGGAAGAGGATTTTTTTAATTAAAGATGGAGTCCCTAATGGCTTTTTTTTTTTATTTCTAATAAAAAATTTTCTCTGTGTTGTGTTTTTTTTAAAACAATTTAATAGAAATTCATGGCGGTCATGTCTAATATTGGCGTGACCGCCATAAATTTCGGGCTTAGGGCCAGCTGATAATACAAAGCTGGCCCTAACCTCTTTATTACCCAGCGTGCCACCGCCACCAGGGCCGCTGGAAGAGCGGGTTTCAGCGCCAGAGGATGGCGCTTCAATGAACGCGCCATCTTCTGGGGCGGCTGCGGGCTGCAATTTGCAGCGGGGGGTGCCCAGAAAGCTTGGGCATCCCTGCACTGCGGATTCCAGCCCCCAGCTGCTTAGCTGTACCTGGCTAGACATAGAAATTGCGCGGAGCCCCACGCATTTTTTTTTTATTATTTCATGAAATTCTGAGATTCTGACTCTGACTCTGAGACTCTGACTCTGAGACTCTGACTCTGAGTCAGACTCTGACTCTGACTCTGAGACTCTGAGACTCTGAGACTCTGACTCTGACACTCTGACTCTGAGACTCTGACTCTGAGACTCTGACTCTGAAATTCATGAAATAATAAAAAAAAAATGTGTGGGGCTCTGCGCAATTTCTATGTCTAGCCAGGTACAGCTAAGCAGCTGGGGGCTGGAATCCGCAGCGCAGGGATGCCCAAGCTTTCTTGTCACCCCCCACGGCAAATTGCAGCCCGCAGCCGCCCCAGAAGATGGCGCGTTCATTGAAGCGCCATCCTCTGGCGCTGAACCCCGCTCTTCCAGCGGCCCTGGTGGCGGTGGCACGCTGGGTAATAAAGGGGTTAATACCAGCTTTGTTATACAAGCTGGTATTAAGCCCGAGATTCTTAATGTCAGGCCACGTTTGACCCAGCCACTAAGAATCTCCAATAAAGGGTTAAAAAAACACAACACAGAGAAAAAATTTTATTTGAATTTAAAAAAAAAGCCATTAGGGACTCCATCTATAATTAAAAAAATCCTCTTCCGTCCGACGTAGTCCAAAATGCGATGTCCTCTCTGCTACATCCCCTGTGCATAGATATAGATGTCTATGCACAGGAAATGAGCAGACTGAGAACAATCTCAGCTCTGCTACAACATGTCTGTGAGCAGGCGGGCTCTAGGACCCTGGAGCTGCACAGAGAAGACAGCTGGACTCGGCTCGCAAAGAAACAGCAGTTACTTTGCGAGTTTCCCTGCTATCACTGGCACAGTAGCCGAGTCTAATGCAAATAATGGCAATCCTAGTTTTGTCAGCGTTTGCCATTGATTTGCATTGGACTCGTACGAGTAAACGCTGGGAAACTCGCAGAGTACCGAGTCCTGCGAGTCCCTTACTACTCGCCGAGTAACGAGTCCTAGCGAGTAGATTCGCCCATCCCTAGTGAGCACATATCTCCATTCCCCTTTCCCACTAGAAACTTAACTAAAATATTCTCTTATCTGGTATCTTTTCCTCTTCCTTCAAAGATGACAGAAAATATTACTTAAAAAAACATCCCTCTGCTGCTAACTACAGTCCTGTCTCTAATCTCCCCTTCATTTTTAAATTTCTGGAACACTTGGTCCACACTCATCTGACCCGCTATCTCTCAGAAAATCTTCTACTTGACCATTTGCAATCCAGTTTCCGCCCCTTACACTCTACTGAAACTGCCCTCACTAAAAGTTGTAATGATCTACCAACAGCTAAATCTAAAGGTACCTTTATACCCCGCAATATTTGCTGGGAATCCTGCTGGCGATATGTCGCCCTGAAACTATCGCCGTCAAATTGCCACCCAGTTGCGGTGTGTAATTGGGGAATTTGGCGGCTATAAATCGCCTGGTTCCTGATTTCAGAGCACTGCTCCAAAATCAGAGGCAATCATGAAGGCGAGATTCCCGGCTTTTGGCGTGTGATAGGGCGATAGTGATGGAATCTGCGTCGCCTATTGATTTCCTGTAGGCATGCCACAGCGTGCTAGAGTCCGCGCCCCATCTGCGATGATTGGTGGTGGCTACTGTGTTCCCATTGGCTGTCAGTTCACAGGGCACCATCAGCTACAGACGCACACATAGCCATTGGGTAGTGTAAGCCACTGTCCTGCACAAAACCGCTCCTGTGTTACGCTTTTGCGCCTCGAAAGTGTGCCACAGCAGCCACTATCGACAACACGAGCATGTATTAATCACAAACTCCGATAGACAATGGCGTCATGTATTAACCAGCCTTCCAGCACAGGCTGGCCAATCATAATGCTATTGCGTTGTCCAATGAGCGTGTTTGGGGCGTGGTGTAAACCAGTCTGGCACACCTATGTTCTCGCAGCGCTGAACATGTACGACCATATTCCTTTGGGGAGTGCAGCGTGTGAAGCGGCGAGGGAAGTCGACCGAATTGGTTCCATTGTGGGTGAGGCGAATTCCAGGGCGACACATCGCCTTAGGTTGAGGGCGGAATTGCGGCATGTAATGCCACCATCCGCGATCTGAGGTGACCAGAAAAACGTGCTTGCACACGTTAGATCGCCTTATATCACCACAAAAAATTGTGGCGTGTAAAGGTACCCTAATGGTTCCATCTCCCTGCTGATTCTGCTAGATCCATTCACTGCAGAGGACAGAGCAAAAGATGCAAGGGTAAATGTAAAGGAAGCGTTACACAGTACGAGATCGTGAACAATATCGCTCAAACGTCACAGGTTTGGAGTCGTTGAAACAACATCGTTAGGATGTCGTTGCGTGTAACACCGAGATACGACTACGATAAATGGTTGGATTGTTGATCGCAGATTTAAGAACATGTTCTCAAATCAAACGATCCTCGATCAGCCAACCTGCTGCATCTTTTTGTGTGACACCGCGATTACTATGTCGTTACCAACTTTGCCTATTCACAGCAGTGAGCAAGTATCGTTCGCTGGGTTGTGCGAACGATACCTTCCCGCTGGATCGTTGGTGCATCGTGCACGATATCTATACATGTGACATCTCACCAACCATCTCAAAACGATGTCCTAACGACCGCGCGCCCACGAGATCGTTATTGATATCATTTCAACATTGAAGCGTGTAACGGTACCTTTACAATATCTTTAGTTCACATACATAAGCTTGAATAACACCAACAATGGCATCAGGTCTTAAAATGTAACACATACAGAGCAGCAAGATAGTTAGCTATACATCCATTAGCAGCCGGCATATATAAGATCTATGTTATCTCATACAATAAAGTGTAAGTGCAAAAAACAAATCCTGCTCAGAAAATTCCACCTAGCTCGCAGCATAATTATTTAGAGTCTAGTTAGATGCCAGGTGATGACCATAAACCACAATCCCCTATGGCCAGAAGAGGAAAGGGATCAAGCCAATCATATTGCACATATACCCAGCACAGGAAGGACCCCCGGATCCAGACCCCGAAATACGTTTCTTCTTCTAGGCTATCACAAGCTTCATCGTGGGGGGTGATGCTACTCCTGATTGCTCCGATATACCCAACAATAATGGCGTCATAATAATCTGAAAAATGCATGGCAAAAAATTGTACCAAACACACAATGCATCGCATTTTTGGTGCCTTTTTCTGCCAGGAGATGAAGATTTGGTGCAGAAAATTTCCACACCAAATACTCAGCGTGCGCACATAATCTTACTGTAGCTCTTATTCATTCTTGTCTGGATTATTGCAACTCTCATACTAAACACTCTCTTTTCCAATCCATCCTAAATGCAGCAGCCATGATCATATTCCTCTTCAATCACTTCACCGATGTTATGACCCTTTACCATCAATCATAAGTAAAATTTGGCTCACAGCACCTCATGAAAGACAGAAAGAAAGGTTGCGCCACTGTGTAGTTAGAGATAAGAGTGGGTGACAGGGTCCCTGCTCACCTAGTCCTGTTGTGCCGACCGCACAACAGGTTGAAGAGCCGTAGAGGATCCCACTGGTGCTCACGCTGACTCGGAGCTCGATGTGGTGCACGTGAGCCGGTACACGTGACTGCTTGTGGGAGGGTATCAGTGAGCGTCTGCGAGGTCCTGGGAACCGAGCTGCAGGCGTATCACGCTTCCCGATGGGAAGAGGTGTGTGGCAGAAAACAAGGAAGTGATATTGAATCAGCGCTCAGGCAGGGACCAGGACACTGCTGTAGCAAGAATTTACCTTTAGGTTTTATTATGTCTATACGAGAATCCAGCATCCACAACGCGTTTCGACGCACAGGCGTCTTTATCAAGTGATGATATCAAGTGATCACTTGATAAAGACGCCTGTGCGTTGAAACGCGTTGTGGATGCTGGATTCTCGTATAGACATAATAAAACCTAAAGGTAAATTCTTGCTACAGCAGTGTCCTGGTCCCTGCCTGAGCGCTGATTCAATATCAGCACCTCATGAAAGACAGGGTTGTAATATTACCCTAAAGTGTGGCACATGTCACATCCAAGGAGTCCTCTCAGTCATTGCACTAATTGCCCATTCACTACAAAGTACAATATAAACTTCTCACTTTCACCCACATTGCCCTCCACAATGTCCTACCCAAAATGCCCTGAATCTCCTCCCTCATCTCTGTTTATTACCCTACCCATACCCTTCATTCTGCTAATGACCTAAGACAGTTACCCTCTAAAATCTGAACCTCCCACTCCCGTCTCGAAGACTTCTCGCGAGCTGCACAAATTCTCTGGGACATGCTACGAAGAACGATTAGATTATTTAAGACTAGCCTATCACCTCACATCACTTATCTAACTATTCCTATTCTGGCCTAAAAACGTCTTTAAAATTTGGTCCCTTGTATCATCTGTTTGCACACCCTTCATGCACTTAATAGCATTCTGTACCTTTACTTGTACACATACTGGCTTATGGACTGGTTTATAAAGTGTTATTTGAATACCCCTATGTATAATATTGATGGCTGGACCATATACAGTGGGAAAATAAGTATTTGACACACTTGTATGCTTTTTACTTAATTAATTTGCTTTTATTGCATGAAATAAGTATTTGATTACCTACCAATCAGTAAGAATCCTGGCTCTCACAGACCTTCTATTTTTCTTTTAAGAAAAAACTACTGGCACAATTATTAGAAAATGGAAGAAACACAAGATGACTGTCAAAATCCCTTAGCCTAAAGCACAGGTCCCCAACTCCAGGCCTCAAGGGCCGCCAACAGTGCAGGTTTTCAGGATTTCCTTAGTATTGCACAGGTGCTAATGTGATCAAATGCACAGGTAATGATTCCAAGCCCTGTGCAATACTAAGGAAATCCTGAAACCTGCACTGTTGGCGGCCCTTGAGGCCTGGATTTGGGGACCGCTGGTCTAAAGGGCACGTCACACGCTACGATATCATAAACGATATCATTGAAACGTCATGGGTTTTGAGACATTCAAACGACGCTGTAACGACGTTGTTGAGTGTGACACGTAGATTCAACCAACGATAAATCGGCTGATCTTTGATCGGAGGTTTATGAACCGAACCATAAATCAGTCGTTGATCGTTCGTTCAACTTGCAGCATAGGTGTGTGTGACACCTTGATAGCGATGTTGTTTACGACTTCGCTTATTCAGAACTGGAGGACGTAGGCAACCAAATGACACCAAGTATCGTTCACTTGTCGCGGAATCGTTGCTGCGTTGTTCTTGATATCAGTATGTGTGACACCTCACCAGCGATCATTGAACATCGCTCCAGTGATGTAAGTCAGATCGTTGGTCGGATGGCCGACACATTGAAGCGTGTAACGAGCACTTTAAAAATCCATGCAAGATCTCGCCTCATGGGGTAAAGCTAGGGTCAAACGAGCATTTACCTTTGCGTTCAGGGGGTTCCGACAAAAACGTAGAATTTTTTTAGCATTAGTGCAGTGTTACCGGAAAGGTAAGACTGCGTTAACACTGTCAATTCATCCGTATGGCAGACGGAACCCGCGCGCATTGCAAACGCAGGCATCTAAGTGCTGGAGTTTGAAGCCTCATGCTTTTACCAAGCACATAACGTCATGCGTGCTCCCACATCATTTGATGCGCTTAGAAAAGGCGTGAGATTTCAAACTCTGGCACTTAGATACCTGCGTTTGCAATGCACTTGGGTTCCGTCTGCCATAGGGATGAATTGACAGTGTTAACACAGTCTTATATTCTGGTAACACTGCGCTAATGCTGAAAAATTTGTTTTAGACGGAACCCCTGAACACTAGGGTAAACACTAGTTTGACCCTAGCCTAAGGATGATTCTGAGAAAGGTCAGGAATCAGCCAGAACGACACAGGTGGGTCTAATCACTGACCTGAGAGAGCTGGGACCATTGTCTCAAAGATTACCGTTAGTTACACCACAGATTAAAATCCTGGAGGACTAAAGTTTAAAATTTGCCAACGACCATCTGAATGTTCCAGAGAAGGCATGGGAGAAGGTCATGTGGTCAGATGAAACCAAAGTAGAACTCTTTGGTATAAACTCAACTCGGTGTGTTTGGAGGAAGAAGGATGAGTACAAACTTAAGAACACCATCCCAACCATGAAGCATGGGGTGAAAACATTATTCTTTGGGAGTGCTTTTCAGCAACAGGGACTGGAAAACCACATTGTATTGAAGGGAGAATGGATGGGGTCATGCTTTTTTAGTTAGTAACCTCCTTCCCTCAGTAAGAGCATTGAAAAAGGGTTGTGACTGGGTCTTCCAGCACAACATGATAATGACCGTAAACATCCAGTCAGGGCAACTAAGGAATGGCTCTATAAGAAGTATGGTGCACTGCGACCAGGTGGCCACAAAGGGAAGTGCAGCCAGGTAAGGCAAGACGGTTGAAAACATACCCACACACACACTGACCCTACGCATAGGACTCTAGGATGGGCAAGGGGTGGCGGGTGTATATAGCAAAGTGGGTGGAGAAACACCAGGAGCAGAGCAGTTGGAGAGAGAACACCAAAGGGAGAAGGTGGTTGGAGAAGTAGTAAGCAAGTCTTCCCAGGAGGTTTTGGCTTCTCTGCAGGCGCAGAATCCTGTGAGGCATAGCGACGAGGAGAGAAAGCCCATTCCATTGCCTGGAGGTGACGGGAAGGAAAGAGACTGAAAGACACCCCACAGCTGAGAAGGTGGGAGGACAAGGGCCCGGCAACCGCACACATATTAGCTGACTGAAGGAACCCTTAAGTTGAAACATTGACTGACAGAAGGAGCCTGGTGTGCCCAAATATCTGAACCTGGGACACTGGAGGCTAGGCCACAACCAGAGAACCGGCTCTGAAGAGATGACCGTGAATAATCCAGACCCTAATTACGAGACACACCAGTGTGGGGCAGGTGCTTTATGACCTGCAGCCTAACTTTCCACCACGGTCTAAGAACAGAGTCGTCATTATAGGAATGGTGACCCTGACTGTGAGGGAAACATTCACCCGTGAGTCCACGACGACCAGACTGAACCCATGGGTGAGGTACTACGTTGAGACTGAGAGGCCTGAGAGGAATTAGAGGGAGCAACGCAGAGGATCCACCTGAGCTGCACAGTCTAGTAACCCGGAGCAGTGCTGAAGTGTTTAAGTGTGACTAAAGGATTGTGAACTGTGTAAAACTGCTGTTGAAAGACCAAGTAAAGTACCCAGTAAGCTCACCCCTGCCTGAGACTGTTTCCTTCCAGCACCGCAGTAAAGTTCCTGCCTGAGGAGCCACGGACTATCACCCTGCACACTGGCTGGAGAGCTGCAGCTTTGAAGTAAGTGCACTACGAACAGTACAATCCCTCAACAGGCCCATCCAATACCACCACTCCTGCCCTGAGGACCCTCAGCCTTACCGAAGGAGGACTTACCCTCCACGCTGCCCCAAGTCACCGTCCACAGCAGGAATACGGCAGCGGTGGTTCTACTAACCACATACCTAGGGTGGCGTCACTACAAATCCCTTGTAAATACCCCCTCTCTGGACTGATCCCAGGCCACGGGACCAGGTCATGACTACCATGATACCTCAGTGAGACAGCGCCGGCCCGGTTGCCAAGTACCCCATACCCTGGGAGTGCATCAGAAGCATTTCAAGGTCCTGGAGTGGCCTAGACAGTCTTCAGACCTGAACCCAATAAAAATTCTTTGGAGGGAGCTGAAACTCGCATCAGACCAGAAAGCTGAAAAATTCTGAGAAGATCTGTATGGACAAGTGGGCTAAAATCCCTGCTGCAGTGTGTGCAAACTTGACCAAGAACTGAAGGAAACTTCTGACCTTTGTAATTGCAAACAAAGGTTTCTGTACCAAATATTAAGTTCTGTTTTTCTATAGTATCAAATACTTCATGCAATAAGGTGCAAATTAATTAAGTAAATATCATACAATGTGCTCTTCTTTATTTTAATTTTTTTAGATTCTGTCTGTTACGATTGAAGTGTACCTATAAAAAAAATTACAGACATCTTCATTCTTTGTAGATGGGAAAACTTGCAAAATCATCAGAGTATTAAATACTTGATTTCCCACTGTAAGCCAAGTACTTTTTACCATTTACCTTTTGTGCCACCTCATTTCTTCATAGATTGTAGCTTGTGAGCAGGAACCTCACTCCTCTTAGTATCTATTGAAATTTTGTTACTTTATACTGTCTTACATTGTCTGTTCTTGTTCCCTCTGAACTGTAAGATGCTGAAAAATATATTTGAAACTATATAAATAATAATAATAAGTATTATTATTATTATTTCTATATTATTATTATTATACCTATACAACAGATACACACAGCAAATAAGATCATTATGCTGGATTTTGTATTAAATCACTAGTCGGACACTTTCCAAGCGTTTAGGACTGCGTGATATATTGGTGAATGATGCAGAGCCCAGTAGGGTGGTCTTTTGCCTTTTGCAGCTAACAGATTGGTATTTTGCCAATTTCAATTGTTTTCAAGTGCTGGCCAAGGTTTTTAGACCGAGCACCCAGTGTGCTGATTACCACTGGGACTACCTTCACTGGCTTGTGCCAATCACCACAGGAACCACCTTCACTGGCTTGTGCCGATCACCACTGGGACCACCTTCACTGGCTTGTGCCGATCACCACAGGAACCACCTTCACTGGGTTGTGCTGATCACCATTGGGACCACCTTCACTGGCTTGTGCCGATCACCACTGGGACACCCTTCACTGACTTGTGCCGATCACCACTGGGACCACCTTCATTGGCTTGTGCCGATTACCACTGGGACCACCTTCACTGGCTTGTGCCAATCACCACAGGAACCACCTTCACTGACTTGTGCCGATCACCACTGGGACCACCTTCATTGGCTTGTGCCGATTACCACTGGGACTACCTTCACTGGCTTGTGCCAATCACCACAGGAACCACCTTCACTGGCTTGTGCCGATCACCACTGGGACCACCTTCACTGGCTTGTGCCGATCACCACAGGAACCACCTTCACTGGGTTGTGCTGATCACCATTGGGACCACCTTCACTGACTTGTGCCGATCACCACTGGGACACCCTTCACTGACTTGTGCCGATCACCACTGGGACCACCTTCATTGGCTTGTGCCGATTACCACTGGGACCACCTTCACTGGCTTGTGCCAATCACCACAGGAACCACCTTCACTGACTTGTGCCGATCACCACTGGGACCACCTTCATTGGCTTGTGCCGATTACCACTGGGACTACCTTCACTGGCTTGTGCCAATCACCACAGGAACCACCTTCACTGGCTTGTGCCGATCACCACTGGGACCACCTTCACTGGCTTGTGCCGATCACCACAGGAACCACCTTCACTGGGTTGTGCTGATCACCATTGGGACCACCTTCACTGGCTTGTGCCGATCACCACTGGGACCACCTTCACTGGCTTGTGCCGATCACCACTGGAACCACCTTCACTGGCAGGTGCCGATCACCACTGGGGACCACCTTCACTGACTTGTGCCGATCACCATTGGGACCACCTTCATTGGCTTGTGCCGATCACCACTGGGACCACCTTCACTGGCTCGTGCCGTTCACCACAGGAACCACCTTCACTGGCTTGTGCCGATCACCATTGGGACCACCTTCATTGGCTTGTGCCGATCACCACTGGGACCACCTTCACTGGCTTGTGCCGATCACCACAGGAACCACCTTCACTGGCTTGTGCCGATCACCACTGGGACCACCTTCACTGACTTGTGCCAATCACCACTGGGACCACCTTCATTGGCTTGTGCCGATCACCACAGGAACCACCTTCACTGGCTTGTGCCGATCACCACTGGGACCACATTCACTGACTTGTGCCAATCACCACTGGGACCACCTTCATTGGCTTGTGCCGATCACCACTGGGACCACCTTCATTGGCTTGTGCCGATCACCACTGGGACCACCTTCACTGGCTTGTGCCAATTACCACTTGGACTACCTTCATTGTCTTGTGCCAGAGTCTTTGCAGTTCGATCTTTAAGTCCTCATATCATGTCAGTTTTCAAGTTGCTTCTCCTCAATCCTGCTGTCACCTGGTTATGCCACATCAACGATACACACTTTCTTTCTTCTTGCAATGGTAAGGTCCGGAGTATTGTGTTCCAAGACCTTATCAGTCTGACTTCAGAAGTCCCATAGTAGTTTTGCATTTTCATTTTCAATGACCTTTTCAGGTTTATGATCCCACCAGTTCTTTGTGACATGAAGATGGTAATTGTGACGCAAGTTCCAGTGAATCATCTGAGCGGCTGTATTCTGCCTTTGATTGTAGTCTGTCTACGTGATCTTCTTGCAGCAGCTCAGTATATGATCAATTGTTTCATCTGCTTCCTTGACAAGTCGACATTTGGAGTCTGTAGTTGATTTTTCAATTCTGGCTTTAATTGCATTGGGCAGATCGCTTGCTCCTGGGCTGCTAGAATTAAAGGGAACCTGTCACCAGGTTTTTGCAACCTAGTCTGAGAATAGCATAATATAGGAACCGAGATCCTAATTCCAGCGATGTGTCACTTACTGGGCTACTCAGTGTAGTTTTAATAAAATCACTGTTTATTCAGCTGATTATCATTAGCAGTCTACTTGGTCTGCTGCCAAGTAGTTTGGCATATTCACAGACTGCTAAATCTGCAACAGAGAAAACACAAATTTCATCAAAATGACAGCAAGCAGCTCAGTAAATGACATATCGCTGGAATCAGGGTCTCTATTTCTTCATTATTCTGCTCTCAGATGGGATGGCAAAAACCTGGTGACAGGTTCCCTTTAAGCTATCTGTTTCCTTTTTTAATGTTCCATTAGTAAGCCATAACCAGGTCTTTTCCTTGTCGACTTTACCTTCGATTTTCTTTAGGAATTGCCATGCAGAGCTTTCTTTTGCCAGTTTTCTCTTCTGTTTTGTACTGCGCTTTTACGTTATTCCTTTTTTATCTGTTCTACTTTTAAGAAGTTTCTGTTGTTAACTTCCATCAAGGCTTGTTCTCCGATATCATTCACATAATCTGCCAGTGCATGTTTCTCTTCTTCTACAGTTTGCTTCACTTGCAAAAACCCTCTACCTCCTTATTTTCTTGGCAGGTAAGGTATGTCAACATCACTACGTGGATGCAATGAGTGGTGGATTGTCATCAGTTTGCTTGTTTTTCTGTCCAGATCATCCAGCTCTATCTTTGTCCAGTTCACAATTCCAGCAGTGTATCTAATGACAGGAACAGCCCAGGTGTTAATGGCCTTGATGGTATTCCCACCATTCAATTTGCTCTTCAAAATTTTCCTGACTTGTGGCACATTTGTCAGGGCCAAACTCCATACTGATGTCATTACTAAAAATTCTGTTGGTCAGAGACTGGATCTTGGTTTCAGACTTTCCTTACAACTTTAAATCATCCATGTAGAACAGGTGAGACATTTTTGGTGAATTCCTGTGAGTTTGATAGGCCAAGTTTGTATTTTGCAGAATTAATGACAGTGAAATCATTGTAATGATAAACAACAGTGGTGACAATGAATCCCCCTGGAAAATTCCTCTCTTGATGTTGACTATTCTATAACTTTGGTTGCCCATAAACAGTTTTCCAGTGTTCCATTGCATTTTCAATGAATTTGCCATTATTTCCACAAACCCTGATGATATCCAGACACTTGATGATCCATCTGTGTGGCAGTGAGTCAAATGATTTTTGGTAATCAATCCAAGTTGTATATAGATTTGTTTTATGACTTTTAGAGTTCTCCAGTATCATCTTATCAATCAGGAGTTGATCTTTGGTGCCTCTGCTTTCTCTTTTATTTTATCTTTTTGTTCTACTGGAAAGATGTCATTTGTCTCCAGGTAATCCTGGATTGGGTCAGCTATTATGCAAGTCAACAGTTAGAACATTGTAGGCAAACACGTTATTGGTCGGTAAATCCTGGTTTTGCCCCCTTTACTGGATCTTTCTGTAACAAATATGTTTTCCCAGTTGTTAACCATTCACTGATATTTCCACTCTGCAGAATATCATTATATTGTTGGACCATTTTTGCATGCAGACTGGTCAGATATTTAAGACAAAATCCATGCAATTGTTCACCACCCGGTGAAGTCCAATTCTTAATCTTCTTTGCTCTTTCTCTCATCATTTCTGTTATTATTTCTACTTGTCCCATTTTGTTGTTGGAAAATTTCTTTTCAAAGTCTTTTAACCTCCAGAATTTCCGTTATAATCTTTTCTTGTTTCCCACAAATCTTTCCAGACTTTGTAGCCATTTTTTCAGGCGTTGCATCTGCCTTCTGATTCAGACTCTGATAAACGCACCTTTGATCAGATTGAAATATTTGATTTTGTTTGTACTGAATGACTCTTGATTCATAGGTTTCAATTTTTCTGGCTTTTGCTGTGATCTGTTCCTTCAAGAGCTTCAGCAATTTTTCTTGTGTTTAGCCAGTATTTTTTAATTAGATATTTCTGGATTTTACCATTTTGCAGTTATCGTTCTTTCAAGTTTTTCAAATTGCTTGCATCTGCTCGTAGGCCTTTAATTTTTAACTCCAACCTGATCTTCCATTTTGGTTTTCCAGTCTTTTTTTCTAAAGGGCTTTAATTGTTGCACAGTCCCTGACAGAAGTTATGTCGCTTATCCATGTTATGTA
This sequence comes from Allobates femoralis, assembly GCA_033576535.1. Taxonomy (NCBI): domain Eukaryota; kingdom Metazoa; phylum Chordata; class Amphibia; order Anura; family Aromobatidae; genus Allobates; species Allobates femoralis. Next base: position 59,259,312 of record JARQOC010000001.1, read on the forward strand.
AATAAAAGCTTATAACCTGAGGTTAAATTCATCCATTGGTTTTATAAATTACTCTTTTGAAAGCTGGAACCCTCACAAATTTGGTTTAGGTTAAGAAAATAAATTGGCATCAATGCTGAAATATTGATCATTTAATGAACACAGAATGGTCAGATTTTGGCAAGATAAAAGTTTTGTCGCCCACAGAAAGTAATGTGATATTCAAACAAATAATTAACTTAAAATACAAATATATGTTGCATAACATTGGTGAATGAAGTTGTGGTGCTATTAGAGTCATATTTAATATTTTGTGTCACTTCCATGAGCTTGAAGGACTGCATCCATGCGGTTCAACAATGATTCATACAATTTATTAATGAAGTCATCAGGAATAGCAAAGAATGCAGTCTTACATGCCTCCCAGAGTTCATCTAGATTCTTTGGTTTTGTCTTCCAAGCTTCCTCTTTCATCCTACCCAAACATTCTCAATGATGTCCATGTCTGGTGACTGGGCTGGCCAGTCCTTGTGCACATTGATCTTTTTTGCCTGGAGGAACTTTGTTGTAGAGATGGATGTATGAGATGGAGCACCATCTTGCTGCAGAATTTGACCGTTTTTATGATTTGGAATGTAAGAGGTAGCTAATGTCTTGATATTTTAGGCTATTGATATTGCCTTCCACCTTGCAAATATTTCACACACCCCCATACTGAATGTAACCCCAGACCATGATCTTTCCACCACCAAATTTAAATGTTTTCTGGAGGTATTTTGGGGTCCAGTAGGTCTCCTGCAGTATTTGTGGCAGCTGTGGTGTAATTCTACTGAAGATTCATCAGAGATATCCACCTTCTACCACTTTTCCAGCATTTAGCAGGCTGTGGGACTTTGCAAATGCCACACGTTTTTTTATTTGCCTTTTGTTTAGTGCTGGCTTCTGGAGACTGATTCGACCATGGATGCCATTTCGAGACAGAATCCTACAAACTGTTCTAGTTGACACAGGGAGTTGAGGTCACCAGGCCTGTTGGAGCTCTGCTGCAGTGGAAAAGGGACTTGCTTTGGATTTTCTAACCAACAAATGTTCCTCCTGAGCAGTTGTATTGCGGGGTCTGGCAGACCTCAGCTTGTCAAATATATCTCCAGTCTCTTCAAATCCCTTTTTAATTTTTTGTACTTGACACTGAGACACATTAAAGGTGCCAGCCACCTCTGCAGTGGATATGGTCTTCATCCTCTTGATAATCAAGGCTTTGGCCGCAGAGTGGATTTTTGGCATGTTGTCAGAGCTCAAGTTGCAGTTCAAGTGACTGTCTGGAGTGCTGGGTTTCTTTTTATACACACCCACTAATTAACCGATCTTTTACAGAGCACAGGTGAGGATGTAAACTAGGATTGGGTGCATTATATGACCAGGCGACAAAACTTTTGTCTTGCTAAAATCTGACCATTCTGTATTCGTTAAATGATCAATATTTCAGCATTGATGCCAATTTATTTTCTTAAACTAAACCACATTTTGGAGGGGTTCAGCTTTCAAAAGAGTAATTTATACAACCAGGTTATAAGCTTTTATTTAAGTAACATGGATAAGTGACATAACTTCTGTCAGAGACTGTATTGCCAGTTCTTCTGTTACAGTCACTGCTGTGCTGTACGTAAGCTGATTTATTTCTTCCATTGATGTTATCTGGACAGTTGCAAGTGCAGCATTTATATACTTTATTAATGGTGCCAGATTTTTTCTTGGCAGAGTTTTAAAGGTTGGCAATCAGCCTTTCCTCCTATAAGGCAGCATAAGACAAAATCTTCTCTTTAAATTCTTGTTACCTTGTGTCCATTTACTGACTTGCCCAGGGTATGGGGATTTTGGTATCTGGACCCTCTGCTGTGGTAAGGATGTCACTTTTGGCCTGCCCAGACCCGTGGCCCTGGTGGTCAACTAAATAGGGGTAATTGTAATGGGAATAAAAGTTTATAAGTTTATTGTGACGCCACCCGCAGATTCTGGTGATGTAGCACCAGCGCCGTTTCAGTCCTCGGGGAGCAATGGGTGGCGCCCCTGCGGCTAGGCGCCACAGGGTAGTATTACACTTGAATATAAAAATGTGTTTTTCCTTGTAAGTTGCTAGTTCAGGGTTTAAACCTTATGGAGTCTATTTTTAGCACTCACTTAGGACCCCACCACTTAGAGTAGGGGAACTGGTAATATGGTAGGTTCCACAGGGTGGGGCGGAGCTTAGGAGAGAAGTAGAGTGACAGTTGACAATTTACCTCAGTCGGTGCTGGGAAGGCAGACAGAGTGGTCAGGCCAGGCAGCCCAGCTGAGTGGAGGGTACCCCATCTTTATGTGGGGACCCAGGACAGATGGCAACGGGCCAGGGCTGGTAGGAGCCAGCTGTCATGTTGAGGGACACCGGTGACACGGACAACCGAGGCAGCCAGGAGTTCAGCCCTGACTGAAAAACCGACGAGCTGTAGGCCCAACTGAAACGGGTTGCTGACAGCGCCACAAGGTACCTCTCCCCTCAGGACTGAAAACCGGTTCAGGACACTAGAAGAAACTAAAAGGGACAGACATTTACTGCGGTGCTGGAAGGGAGCCTTCTGTATCTCTGTTCCGGGTTGCCCTGTCCAGACCGGGTAGTGACAGACCTTATCTTCTATATACAGACCGTAGGACTGGCGGGGGAGCTCTTTAAAGGTGTGAAAGACTGAAAGAACTAGAGTAAGAAAGTAGTAGACCCTGAAAGACTAAGAGAGGACATCTAGAGACTCCATAAGAGAAACCCTGAGTTGGCAGCAGCACCCTGAAACCAAACTGTACCGTGTCTTGTTATGCCATCAGTCGGTACCAAGTAAAGCAGAGTTAAACTGGAACTGTTTCTGTTATTCTTCCTGCCGCAGCCCGGAGGCTTAACATCATCAACATCATCAGCAGAAGGGGTAAGAACTGCACCACCATTACCATCACTGTCCTCCCTCACCGTCTCACCACCACAGCTGCCCTGAGGTAAAGCTCCACCTGTGGGGAGCTGTACCACACTTTGCTGCCCCTCTCCATCACCTCAGTGGCCGGCTGGCAGCGCCGGTACCATCTTACCGGACTCTACAGGTGGCGTCACGTTTCCCTGTAAATAACCCCTTTTACCCCCACCGTTTACCATCAACATCTGGTATAATTGATCGCCAGGGCACGGCACTGGGGTCCCGACCATCCGTGACTCCCCACACAGTAGCCCCGGTGTCCAAGTCCCACATCCACCCTAGCTCTGGTTGAATCAATGGTATGGCAGCTTGGATGTGCAGCTCCCTGCAGGTGGAGCTGAGTCCCCGGGGCAGGACAGCACTTGTGGTGGTGGTGCTGAATATGATGTATTGGTAGTGCAGCGACTCAGAAAAAGGAGACATGGAGGCTGTATGACTCTGTACGTGTGTTTACTTGTCACTGAATAACACACTTCAACATGGGTTAACAGACACACAGTTCTGGGTAGCTGGCCTGGGTAGTGGCCAATGAACAAGGTGTCTCTATGTGGCTTTGTTAGATGTCCCTCCTTACTACTCTTCCAGTCCTTGTTGGTGTGAAGCCTGGCTGGCTTGAAACCAGGCCTGGCCTCCTGTGCTCTCTCACTACCTTTGCTGTTGTTGGGTAACCCTCGATGGCCTGACACTATCTCTCTTCTGGCGGTGCATGGCTGCCTTGTAGTGACTGTGCAGATGCCCGGGAGACTGAAGTCTCCATGGTAGACCAGATTCTCTGCTGGGCTTGTAGCTCTCCAGCAGACTCGGACTCCGGTGTCCGGTGTGCTGTTTGGGAGAACCTAACTCTGGCTCCTCGGTTCCTCATCTGCTGCTCTTTCCTGGAAGACCCCTTTCTTCCTTCTCTGTCTCTCTCTCAGATTTTCTCTGCCTCTAACTTCCTCCTCCTACCCTCACAATGCTTGTCCTGAATTTCTCCCACTAGGGCTGGGTCTCCTAGCAGAGGATTTAACCCTGTAGTCCCCTGAGCTAAAGGTGTGTGGATGTGAGGAATAAGTCACATATTAACCTCCCCATTCACTGACCACAGGGATACAACACACGCTGGTCTGGGTGCAGTACCCCTTAGTGGCGCTCCGATCAGTGGGGCGCCACATTACCAAATGTTTCAAAAATGGTCACAGTTTCCTCAAGCAAACGTTCTGCGTTTTCTTCAGATTCTAGATGCTCATTAGGCTCAGTTGTATCTAGATATTCTGCAGCTGCCTCCACAGTTGCCGTTCTTCTGTTTCACAGCCTTTCCGTATTTTGTCAAGCTCAATTTCACCAAACATCTTGTTCCTGATTATGAATCGTCTCTGATCAGCATTTCTCAGTTCAGATATGGTTGAGTTTGGGTGTTCAATTTTCCAATGCTGGTACATCTGTTTTGATAGCCACATTTCTGAGGCTCTGATTTGTAATAGCATTTCATGACATTTTATTATTATTATTATTATTATTATTAGTTAAATTGTTGGTGATAACTTCCTAACTTGCTGCAACTTCCTTATAGGTTTACATTTAAATGAATAACCTTATAGTCGGAATAGCAGCTCTGTATTCTACATTGTTCTTACAAGTGAACATTTGAACACCAGCATTGAAAGGGAAAAAGGAATCCAGTATATACAATACATACAGTTCCCACTTCTTATTGTGTTTATTACTATACAGAAAATATGAACCATATGAAAAAATACCAGCAATTTCTACAACTAATGACATTTTCTTCAGCCTGTCATCACCTGTACTTCCCACTGATACAAGCAAAATGTAGCAAGACAAACCTGCCAAAGGCAATGAAGGTGGGTGAGCAGGTCAGTAGAAACCTCATATAACCCATGAAGGTGTAAAATATGACTGCGGAATGATCAAAAATGAATTTGTATATATCAGCAGCTGTGAACGCTGTCAGAATGTACCATTGCTAATCCTATGGATTAAAGGGCAGCTTTTTAGTTGATGGCTTTGTATATATAACACATTAGATATAAAGACAAGTAATTAAAACTACACTTAAAGGCATGAGAAAGTAAAAAAAGAAAAAACATAGTACCGTATATACTCGTGTATAAGCCGAGTTTTTCAGCCCAAAATTTGGGCTGAAAATTCTCCCCCTCGGCTTATACACGAGTCACTACGGTACCTCTGGCTGTGGAGGCTGGAGAGGTGGGGGGGAGGCTGCTGTATGAGTGGCCCCATCACGTGGGGCCGCTCATTATATATGCACTGCTTCCCCCTGTCAATCAGCGGCAGGGGGAAACAGTGCATATATGCCCCCCAAAAGCTGGCACTGTCCCCCCTTGTAAGGGCCCCCCCTTCTGATCAGCGCCGCTCCTCGGTGCTCCTTCTTCATCCTCCCGTCCTTCGCTGCATCCGGGATCTCCGGCCGTCGCAGGCATATGACTTCATCGCGCGACAGCCGGAGATCCCGGATTCAGCGAGGACGGAGCATGAAGAAGAAGCACCGAGGAGCGGCGCTGATCAGAACACCGGGATGGTAAGAGAAACAGCGGGTGGGGGTGGCCTTACAAAGGGGGCAAGTGCCAGCATTTGGGGGCTGCTGGGTACCCCCTGGGGGCTGCTGGGTACCCCAGGGGGCTGTTGGTACCCCCAGGGGCTGTTGGTACCCCCAGGGGGCTGCTGGGTACCCCCAGGGGCTGTTGGGTACCCCCAGGGGCTGTTGGTACCCCCAGGGGGCTGCTGGGTACCCCCTGAGGGCTGCTAGGTACCCCAGGGGGCCGCTGGGTACCCCCTGGGGCCACTGTATAACCCCTGGGGGTGCTGTATAACCCCTGGGGGCTGCTGTATAACCCCTGGGGGCTACTGTATATACTGCTGAGGCCTGTATACCACTGGGGCTGCTGTATATACCACTGGGGCTGCTGTATATACCACTGGGGCTGCTGTATATACCACTGGGGCTGCTGTATATACTGGTGGGGTCTGTATATACCACTGGGGAGGCTGCTGTATACCACTGGGGTTGCTGTATATACTACTGGGGCCTGTATATGCCACTGGGGAGGCTTCTGTATACTACCATTGGGGGGCCTGTATACCACACTGCTGAGGTCTGTACACCTGTGCTGGGGTCCACCCTCGGCTTATACATGAGTCAATAGGTTTTCCCAGGTTTTGGGGGCAAAAGTAGGGGGTCGGCTTATTCACGGGTCGGCTTATACACGAGTATATACGGTAAATGTATTACATTTTAAAACCAACATAAAAGGGAGTACTCTCTATTACATATACACCACTAGAGATGAGCGGATACAGTAAGATTAAAATTCAGCAAATTGTGTGACTTTTTTACTGATATATTTTTTTTTTGCAGTGAATTTATTCTCCATGAATTGAATGTCTTTTATTATGGTCTGAGGTTTAGGTAGACCCACCAGCTTAATAAAAGTTAAATGCACAAAGCAAAAAAAACAAAGCAACTATTATTCACCTTCACTGTCCATCGTACAGTCTTTAGTAGAGATGAACAAACCTTTTAAGGTTCAGTTCGGTTCGGGTCACCAAAATACCCGATGATGAGAAAACCTGTGGTCGGGTACAGTTGGTGCTTGGCCCATTGTGAGAAGTTTCATTGTCTCGTACTGGGCTTAAAAGCACAGTTTTTTGGTGTTGTATGGGTCCAAAATTAATTTTGCAGCAAAAAAAGAACACCCTCTCACCCCCACAGGTATCCTTATGACTGACTGTATGTGGGTGCCCAGCTTAACTTCCAATCTATTGAGGTTCAGGTCAAGTTTGGGGTCACAAACAATGCACCAAAATGATTGGCTGCAGCACCCAAAGCCAAACTTCAAAAGGTTCCTTCATCACTAGTCCTAAGTACCTCTTTCAGCTTCAGCTTCCTAGTTCCTAGTCAAAACCAAAAGACCTGGCCTGACTGTGAGGCATAAGGTCATGGCACATATCATGACATTGTAAGGAGATGGCCGATGCCAGGAAGATCCTACCCCTGAAGATGTCATTGTTTTACTGTTTGTGTTTGATGTGTATTTATGTGTACAGTTGCCATCTCTAGATGTCACCAGTGCTAGGTTACCTAGATATCGGGGAGTCTAGACTCAAAGACCAGGCTAAGGGAGGTAATCGTGGAGCCAGCCCACAGTGAGGGTTCATAGTGTGGAGTATTTCCTATTTTAAGTGGAAAAAGTGGGTAGAGTGAGAGAAGGGAGAAGTAATGTGCCAGAGAGAGCTGAGCTGACCGGAACCAGACTGCAGTGTAAGCTTCATGGAGGCAAGGTGAGGGACAAGCAAGCAAACTCCCAATCAAGCTAGCGAAAGTGAACCATGTGGATAGTGGTGTATCAGTTCTTTCACAGAGCTGTCCAGAGTAATGAAAGGGCTCACCAAGCTGAAGGCCCCTGACCCTGGAAAGCATAGATGTGCAGGGTGTGCTAACCTCAATGTTACACATAAACCCATGCGGTTGGATAAATAGGGACAGAGCAGTGCCAACTTTCCTCTCCCTTTCTGATACCTGGTGAGATCTAGCTTGCAGAAGAAACAGAAGGACCAGTTCATGTTAAGATGTTAATGCCTTATGAGGAACTGAGTTTGGACTGTCAAGTGTACAATGCATTGGAGCTTGAAAGGTGTTGCAAGTAAAGCATGTGCAGATTTAAACAGTTGTGGACTCTTTTTTTGTAACCTTGATCATGTAAACCAAACAATGAGAAATTGGCTTATGGCCGAAAAATACATGTGCAGCAGGATACAGCACATCCCCAACCTTCTCTGTCTGTAACGTGATGGGGCAAAAGGTGAGTCCCTCTCGCCCACAACCACTGCACTGTGCACTGTTATGACATCACAATGTTGCCATGAACTTATAATGTAAATGAGCGCCCCCGGCCTGCATATCTATAGCTTACAGGAGCACGTACATCCTGATGTGCAGTGTTAATGTACAATGTGCACCTTTATGCTGCAACTTCTCAACTAAACTAATAAGAACTTTCTGAACATGCACAGGAACATTCTGGGCCTGGTGATGGCTGGATATCTTGGACTATTGCAATGATGCCCAGGGTTTAAGTGTCCATTCGCACTAAGAAAAGGTGCAGAAAGCCATTTTGTGAGAGAACAAGCAGCTGAGGTGAGCAATAAATTTTATTTTTAATAATGTTTTGCCAATATCCTATGGTTCAACAAAAAGACAGCCAGCTGGATACCATTTTGTCTAATGCACACTGAGTGAAATACACAAATATATGCATTCTTAACAATACAATATTTTACAAAATTCAAGTATAATTCCATTCCAATCTAATACATTCACCCAACTCTTTACATCACCCCTGGTCTTATTAGACACGTGTTTTTATTATTGGTGTCACTACTATAGCTAGTGATTGGCTTCAGAGGTAACGTTACAATACATTATCCAGAATCCAAGAACTAGCTAATACATCGTGTTATCGCACCTGAAAATTAAACAAAGATATTTTGATGCTCTGACAGAGAGAGGGCCCCTGCATGTTTCTAACCATTAGATTGCAAGGTCGCCATTGATAGTGACTTCAAAAGGGTTACAATGATTTTCCCCAACTCACAAGTTATTCCAATCCATTCTCCAGGAGATACCTTTTATATCATTGGGAGTCTGACCCCTGGGACACCCAGTGATCTAGAGTACAGACCTCCTGAACCCAGGAACCAGGCTCTGCAGAGCTCTGCCTTTACTTATTTCAATGTTTATAGGACTGTCCAGGAAATCCATGTATGTCCCCGGCTACTTCCAAATACCGTATATACTCGCGTATAAGCCGACTTTTTCAGCCCAAAATTTGGGCTGAAAAGTCCCCCCTCGGCTTATACGCGAGTATATGTATATATACAGCCGCAGCCCCGGAGGTATACAGGCCTCCCCATCAAGCTCCAGGGCCCCCCCCCCTTGAGCGGCGTCCTGTAAAGGAATATCATACTTGCCAGTCTCCTGTCGCGCCGTCCGCAGCTGCCGACACACGCGATCCCGGGCTTCATTCAGCGTCTTCCGCATTCCTTTAGTCGCGGGCAATGACGTCATTGCCCATGACTACAGGAAGTCGGAATCCGGAAGACGCTGAATGAAGCCCGGGATCGCGTGTGTCGGCAGCTGCGGACGGCGCGACAGGAGACTGGCAAGTATGATATTCCTTTACAGGACGCCGCTCAAGAAGGGGGCCCTGGAGCTTGATGGGGGGCCTGTATACCTCCGGGGCTGCGGCTGTATACAGCCCTGGGGCTGCGGCTGTATACAGCCCTGGGGCTGCGGCTGTATACAGCCCTGGGGCTGCTGCTGTATATAGCCCTGGGGCTTCTGCTGTATACAGCCCTGGGGCTTCTGCTGTATACAGCCCTGGGGCTTCTGCTGTATACAGCCCTGGGGCTTCTGCTGTATACAGCCCTGGGGCTGCTGCTGTATACAGCCCTGGGGCTGCTGCTGTATACAGCACTGGGGCTGCTGTATACTACCTAAGGGCTGCTGTATACTACCACTGGGGCTGCTGTATACACCACTAGGGCTGCTGTATATACCTCTGGGGCTGCATATGGGGCTGCATATACCTCTGGGGCTGCATATGGGGCTGCATATACCTCTGGGGCTGCATATACCCCTGGGGCTGCATATGGGGCTGCATATACATATGGGGCTGCATATACCTCTGGGGCTGCATATGGGGCTGCATATACCTCTGGGGCTGCATATGGGGCTGCATATACCTCTGGGGCTGCATATACCCCTGGGGCTGCATATGGGGCTGCATATACATATGGGGCTGCATATACCTCTGGGGCTGCATATGGGGCTGCATATACCTCTGGGGCTGCATATGGGGCTGCATATACCTCTGGGGCTGCATATGGGGCTGCATATACCTCTGGGGCTGCATATGGGGCTGCATATACATATGGGGCTGCATATACCTCTGGGGCTGCATATGGGGCTGCATATACCTCTGGGGCTGCATATGGGGCTGCATATACCTCTGGGGCTGCATATGGGGCTGCATATACCTCTGGGGCTGCATATGGGGCTGCATATACCTATGGGGCTGCATATACCTATGGGGCTGCATATACCTATGGGGCTGCATATACCTCTGGGGCTGCATATACCTCTGGGGCTGCATATGGGGCTGCATATACCTCTGGGGCTGCATATACCTCTGGGGCTGTATATACCTCTGGGGCTGCTGTATACTACCACTGGGGCTGCTGCTGTATACTACCACTGGGGAGGCTGCTGTATACCTCACTGCTGGGGGTTGTATACCTGTGCTGGAGTCCACCCTCGGCTTATACGCGAGTCAATAAGTTTTCCCAGTTTTGGGGGGCAAAAGTAGGGGGGTCGGCTTATACATGGGTCGGCTTATACACGAGTATATACGGTAACCTATCATGCTCCCTAATATAAGCCCTTTATATTGTATATAGCCCATTTACTATCGCCCTGGACATAACTCTGCTTCAAACTCCACCAAACTCAAAAGCTCTACACAGATTGGCTGGTGACCAGTCATGTAACTTTATTTCTGTACCCCTCTTCCTCAAGTTGCCTGGACCATCACTGTAATAAGCCCCTGTACTTTGTGTAGCCCCCATCTCATTATAGATTGTAAGCTCTGTTGAGCAGGGTCACCTTTATTTTTGCTTTAATTATTGTATTGTATTTTTGACAATGATTCCCTGCTTTATAGTATTGTATTTTTCACATTGACTCTCTGCTTTAATTACTATAATGTATTTTTATATATATATATATATATATATATATATATATATATATATATATATAATTTTTACCTATGTCCGTTTGTATATAAACCACTAAATTGTAAAGCACTGCGGAATATGTTGGGGCTATATACAGTTGTGGCCAAAAGTATTGACACCCCTGCAATTCTGTCAGATAATACTCAGTTTCTTCCTGAAAATGATTGCAATCACAAATTCTTTTGTATTATTATTTTCATTTAATTTGTCTTCAATGAAAAAACACAAAAAGAATTGTCCTAAAGCCAAACGGGATATACCGTAATTCCACACCAAACATAAAAAAGGGGGTGGACAAAAGTATTGGCACTGTTAGAAAAATCATGTGATGCTTCTCTAATTTGAGTAATTAACAGCACCTTTAACTTACCTATTAAATCACACTTGCAGCCAGTTGACATGAATTAAAGTTGACTCAACCTCTGTCCTGTGTCCTTGTGTGTACCACATTGAGCATGGAGAAAAGAAAGAAGACCAAAGAACTGTCTGAGGACTTGAGAAACCAAATTGTGAGGAATCATGAGCAATCTCAAGGCTACAAGTCCATCTCCAAAGACCTGAATGTTCCTGTGTCTACCGTGCGCAGTTTCATCAAGTATTTAAAGCCCATGGCACTGTGGCTAACCTCCCTGGATGTGGATGGAAAAGAAAAATTGACAAGAGATTTCAACGCAAGATTGTGTGGATGGTGGATAAAGAACCTCGACTAACATCCAAACAAGTTCAAGCTGCCCTGCAGTCCGAGGGTACAACAGTGTCAACCTGTACTATCTGTCGGCGTCTGAATGAAAAGGGACTGTATGGTAGGATACCCAGGAATACCCCACTTCTTACCCCGAGACATAAAAAGCCAGGCTGGAGTTTGCCATAACTTACCTGAGAAAGCCTAAAACGTTTTGGAAGAATGTTCTCTGGTCAGATGAGACAAAAGTAGAGCATTTTAGGCAAAGACATAAACATAGAGTTTACAGGAGAAAAAAAGAGGCATTCAAAGAAAAGAACACGGTCCCTACAGTCAAACATGGCGGAGGTTACCTGATGTTTTGGGGTTGCTTTGCTGCCTCTGGCACTGGACTGCTTGACCGTGTGCATGGCATTATGAAGTCTGGAGACTACCAACAAATTTTGCAGCATAATGTAGGGCTCAGTGTGAGAAAGCTGGGTCTCCCTCAGAGGTCATGGGTCTTCCAGCAGGACAATGACCCAAAACACACTTCAAAAAGCACTAGAAAATGGTTTGAGAGAAAGCACTGGAGACTTCTAAGCTGGCCAGCAATGAGTCCAGACCTGAATCCCATAGAACACCTGTGGAGAGATCTAAAAATGGCAGTTTGGAGAAGGCACCCTTCAAATATCAGGGACCTGGAGCAGTTTGCCAAAGAAGAATGGTCTATAATTCCAGCAGAGCATTGTTAAAAACTCATTGATGGTTACCGGAAGCGGTTGATCGCAGTTATTTTGGCTAAAGGTTGTGCAACCAAGTATTAGGCTGAGGGTGCCAATACTTTTGTCTGGCCCATTTTTGGCGTTTTGTGTGAAATGATCAATGTTTTGCTTTTTGCTTCATTCTCCTTTGTGCTTTTTCATTTAAGACAAATTAAATGAAGATAATAACACCAAAGAACTTGTGATTGCAATCATTTTCAGGAAAAACTGAGTATTATCTGACAGAATTGCAGGGGTGTCAATACTTTTGGCTACAACTGTAACTAAAGATTCTTCTTATTATTATTATACCATTGATATTGCTTGGAGCACCTCACCTCTATTTAAGATTGGGCTGCAGAGCCCAGTGCTTGGAGCCCCAGTAATCAGCAATCTATATCCTATCCTATAGTTATTCTGATCCTGTCTGTAGCAGCAGAAGCCAAGCACCACGTACTGGCACCATTTCTTTTGGGTATGTTTGGACGATGTAAAAGAGTGAATGCTATGTTGGCTGCTGCTTTCCTTAAATGTTAATTTTCTCTACATGTTTGCAGAGTGGTCATGCTTTTTGTAACGTGAAGTGCTGTATACAAAAACCTTATTTTTTCTCCATGTTCCTTATTCTCTGTGTCTCTTGCTGTAGGTACTTAGTTTTAAATTGCAGCTTTATCCCCTCTTCCGTATCCTTCCTTGCTGATTGGAGAATTGGAACTGCAAACTGCTGAAAGTCTAAGACAAATAATGTTCCTCCTTTTTCTATGTAATCATGTTCATCGTACCAGCAAACCCTTCAGTTATCGTTCCATTTCTAGTTGACTTAAATGTTAGCAACAATATGAAATGAATGACTGCATGTTTCACTGGGTTCACATGAATGTATTTTCTCCATTCGAGTAAAACAGTATGTTTATACTAATCTGACTCTGATCAAAATTTACCAGAGTTTCATCAGAGTGAGATCCGTTATCTATGAAGTGGAGAATAATTTATCGCCAGTCTGTGAAAATTGGATAGCACTTGAATCGAGCGATCCAATTTTTTTCATGGACCTGAAGCCGGTGGCCCGAGGTAAACAATTATTGTACACAACATGAGGTGCAAATAACAAAGGCTAAATTTTTTAACAGGCAGGGAATGGTAAGAGTAAAGCAGGTTCAAAGGGGTATGCTGTGACAAAATGAAATTTAACAGATCCTGCAGTTTTCTAGCTGGACCACTCAACAGCATGGTGCTCAAACTATTACAAGACCGATATCAAACAGAAAAACGTGAACAAACAGTAAACTCTAAACTACTCTACACTTACGACCTTACTAGATTCTGTTAAACAGGCCACACAGCTGCCATGTTCTGACTACTGAGGCCTATGCTAACCCTGATGTGTGCACACACTGGAAAACACTCACAATGGTGTTGGGGATGCAAGTTCAGTCCCAGGGGTCCGATGCGGTGTAGTTTGGTGGTGCTCACTTCTCCTTGCAGGGTCGGTGGGAAGTTCTCTTTTTCTTGCTTTATTGTTCTTTGGATCCTTTTGAGTCCGTAAGTCCTTCTATGGTCTTGTGTACAACCACCAACCTTTGGGATTCCTCAGTCCAGTACTAGATTTTTCCAGGGGCAATGTGTCGTTGGTCCGTGCTGCCACAAATAACGCAAATCAAAAGTTCACTCTATACATTTATTTGGATCCATCCAACACATTTCGGAGCTTGCTATGCTCCTCCATCAGGAGCCTGCTATGCTCCTTCATTCATTCAATAAATGTATAGAGTGAACTTTTGATTTGAGTTATTTGTGGCAGCGCGGACCGACGACACATTGTCCCTGGAAAAATCTGGGATTCTACCACATAGCACGTGGAGGTGTGGGTCCAGCAGCAGCCCCATTACATGCTTTTAATACTGGTTGTGTGTCACACAACTAGACCAGGTGAGCAGTGATCACTACGGCTCTTAAGCCGCCGATTGTTAAACAGATAAGACCCTATCTGCGCTTGCTCTTTCTTTTTAGTTTATTCTGTCCAGTACTAGGCAGTCACCAGGGCCTCTTATGGTCCTGACTTGCAGTCACCTTGCAGCCAGCACTCTGCTGCACAGAAGCTCTAGTCCATCAATCTTTTCAGGCAGTGTGATCTTTCACACACAAAAACAAGCTGCAACCCCAGCACACAGTTCTCTTCCTGTACAGACTTTTCTCTCACACTTGTAGGCTCGGTCAGTCCATCTGCACAGTTCTGGAAGGGAGAGCAGACTAATCCATCACACAGCACACAGGGTAGCACTGTCTCTTAAAGTGGCAGTGTGATTTTAACCGTTCATAGCGGTGACACCCCTACAGACCCATAGATTTGAATGGCCAAGTGCCATTTGATTCTCGGAGGCAAATCATGCACGCTGCGATTTTTTTTCCTTGGCACATTTGGTCCGTGGAAAAAATTGGACATGTGCACTGCCTGGTTAAATAACATAGGTCTGAGTAGAATCTGATTTTTTGACAGATAACACTCCGACCGGCAATATGGTTGTCCGCACAAACTCTTGGCAAGGACATTAAAAATGGTGAATCATCTGCAGTGAAAATTAAAGGCTGCATTTTAGGAGATTTAAAAACATGCAGACATTTGCACCCAAATAGCTTCTTTTAGGTTTGTAATATGCAAATTAGGATGGAGTCCTTCGGGTATCTGGGCTGCATTATAATGCTACTGCCACTGTGCCCATATAATCAGAAGTAGAACCAATAAAAAGATAGCCCTGTTCTATCCCTCGAGATTAGAGAAATTCTGACTTCTGCTTTCAAAGTCTTACATGCCACAATAAGAGCTCTATGTAACATAGAAGGATCGATTCAAAGTAGATAACTCCAATGATTGCGGCACAAGGATTTCCTTGATCTTCATCCATCATTTACATGGGTACTCAGTCTAAGATCAATTGAAGCACCCTAAGATTGCTTTTATTGCCTGTTCTTATGTAATACTTATGGTTTAACAACTGAAAATCTACTTATTTGTACTTATATGTATATAAGAAAATATATTCAAAAACTTGCCTTTTATGAAGAGGGTGAAAAAGTTGATCACCTGCTGTCTATTATAGCAGCGGCACAGAGAGAACCGGGACATGTATATGGTCTCCTGGACCAAAATGACACCCTAGTCACTGAAAGTGGGAAATATTGGGAGTATTCAGGGACTTTTATGAAGACTTGTATACTCCAAAAGTAAGGATTGCTGACGGGATATAGATCAATTTTTACAGGAAGCCCAATTACCCAAGTTGAGTGAAGAGGAAAGTAATAGTTTGGAGGGTCCCCTGACAATAGAGGAAATGGAAGAGGCCTTGCAGTCAATGGCAAATAACAAGCCCCGGGGCGGATGGGTTCCCAACAGAGTTTTATAAACACCTTAGAGAGACACTACTGCCAAAATTGAAAGACGTGTTTTCAGTGGCTCTGGAAAAGGAGAGTTGCCAGCATCAATGCGAGAAGCTACTGTGGTGGTTCTGCTAAAGCCAGATAAGGACCGGACACGACCAGATTCGTATTGACCCATTTCACTACTTCCGGCAGATGTAAAAATACTAGCTAAAGTATTGTCTACCCGGCTGAGCTGGGTGGTGCCTGGTGTGATCCATCCGGATCAGTCGGGTTTTATGCCGGATAGGTCAACAGCCATTAACCTGAGACGTCTATTTCTTAATATGCAGATGACTGTCGATAATCCTGGACACAGGATGGTGGTCTCTTTGGACACACGGAAGGCCTTTGATAGTGTGGAGTGGAGCTATCTCTGGCGAGTTCTCCAATTGATGGGAATAGGTCCGGTCTTTATGGCATTGCTGAAATTATTATACAAACACCCAGTGGCTAGACTGAGAGTTAATGGGGAACGTTCAGATATATTCAACATGTACAGGGGAACGAGGCAGGGTTGTCCCCTTTCTCCGCTGCTGTTCGCCATGGCCATAGAGCCATTAGCTGCTGTGCTGAGGCGGTCGGGGGCGGTGAAGGGGTTCCGATATGGTGTGGTGGAAGAAAAGGTGGCGTTATACGCTGATGATATTCTCTTGTTTTTACAAGACCCTCAGAATTCATTGCAGGGTGCGATAAATATAATTAATAGATTTGGTTTACTATCTGGGTTGCAAATTAACTGGGACAAATCTCACATCCTGGGAGTAGATGCCCTAGATGGTTCAGATGTTGAGCAGGTAGAACGTACACAACTCAAACTAGTAAGGGAATTAAAATATCTTGGTATCAACATAGCACTACCGGTGAGGAACTATCTGCAATTGAACATAAACCCGATACTTGGGAAATTAAAGGATAAAGTGTCTACGTGGAGTAAAATGCGCCTCTCGGTGGTGGGACTTACCAACTTACTTAAAATGGTGCTCATGCCCAAATTGTTATATGCACTACATAATTCCCCGGTGTGGATTCCTCAGCCAATATTCCAACGTGTCAATGCTATCTTTAGAGATTTGGTGTGGGGCAGGGGACAGCCAAGGATCAAACTGGAGACTCTTCAAAGGCCAAAGGAGGAGGGAGGTTTAGCATTACCAAATTCATGGATATATTTTTGGGCGGCACAGTCCCAACATATTAGAGGGTGGGCACAATTCAGGAGGGTGGGAACTATTCAGGAAGTCTTGGAGCGGTATCTTAAAACACGCCCTTTGGTAACAGGTTTACAGTCAGGGCTGTTTAGACGGATGGGTAAAAAATACCCGACATGTGAATTAGTTTATAAAGTATGGATGAGAGTAAAGAAGGTTAGAGGATTGACAGGTCTGACAATGTACACTCCGATATGGGATAACGAACATCTAGGCGAATTCTATAAGATGGGTGACCTAAAAGACTGGAAGACAAAGGGAGTGCAGTTTGTCTATCAACTGATGAATGATCAAGCTCTCAAAACCTTAGCAATGCTGAAGGAGGAATTTCACTTGTCAGACAAACACGGTTACCAGTATATGCAGGTTAAACACGCATTCCTTCAACAGAGGAAAAAGGGGACCATGGTTACCCAGAAAGATATTATCCTCGACTACATCTGCAAAGAGGGGCGTACTAAAGGGGTTATATCTGAGATTTATGCCTCTCTGCTTCACACCTTTTTGCTGAAATACCCTGTTGCGGCGAAGGAAAGATAGGAGGCAGACGTTGGTAATATGGAGGATGACAAATTGGAGTCCATCTTAGAGAATATTCCCAAATTATCATTAAATTAACCTGCTAGAATGTCCCAACTATTTCTTGTACATAGTCCATACAGATCACCTGAATTTTTGTATAAAATAGGGGTGCGAGAGACCTCGGAATGTACGAGATGCGGAGCTGAAGCCGCTGGTATCCTACACGTCATGTGGGGGTGTCTGCATATTTTGAGTTTCTGGTCTGAGGTGGCTGCCCTCATTGGGAATCACTATCATTGTGTAATCCCTAGAGATCCGGTGGTCTGCCTGTTGGGATATGTGGAAGAGGTGGTGGGCACTGATATTAGTAACATAGTAACATAGTAACATAGTTTTTAAGGTTGAAGGAAGACTTTAAGTCCATCTAGTTCAACCCATAGCCTAACATGTTGATCCAGAGGAAGGCAAAAAAAACCCATGTGGCAACACTAAGCTCCACATTGGGGGAAAAAAATTCCTTCCTGACTCCAGATACGGCAATCAGACTAATTCCCTGGATCAACGCCCTATCAAAGAATCTAGTATGTATAACTGGTAATATTATAGTTTTCAAGAAAGGCATCCAGGCCCTTCTTAAATGTTAGTAGTGACTCACTCATTACTACATCATGTGGCAGAGAGTTCCATAGTCTCACTGCTCTTACAGTAAAGAATCCGCGTCTGTGATTATGATTAAACCTTCTTTCCTCCAGACGTAGAGGATGCCCCCTTGTCCCAGTCTCAGGCCTAAGAGTAAAGAGATCATTAGAAAGGTCTCTGTACTGTCCCCTCATATATTTATACATTATTATAAGATCACCCCTAAGCCTTCGTTTTTCCAAGCTAAATAACCCCAAGTTTAATAACCTGTCTTGGTATTGCAGACCCCTTAGTCCTCTAATGACTTTTGTCGCTCTTCTCTGGACCCGCTCTAGTTCAGCTATGTCTTTCTTATACACAGGAGACCAGAATTGTACACAGTATTCTAAGTGTGGTCGCACTAGTGACTTGTATAGAGGTAAAATTATGTTCTCCTCATGAGCATCTATGCCTCTTTTAATGCATCCCATTATTTTATTTGCCTTTGCAGCAGCTGCCTGACACTGGCCACTAAATGTGAGTTTGTCATCTATCCATACACCCAGGTCTTTTTCAGTGACAGTTTTGCCCAGTGTTTTACAATTAAGCACATAATTATACCTTTTGTTTCCTCTGCCCAAGTGCATGACTTTACATTTATCCCCATTAAAGCGCATTTGCCATTTAGCAGCCCAAGCTTCTAGTTTACCTAAATCCTCCTGTAATATAAAATTGTCCTCCTCTGTATTGATTACCCTGTAGAGTTTAGTGTCATCTGCAAATATTGAGATTCTACTCTGTATGCCCCCTACAAGGTCATTAATAAATATATTAAATAGAAGCGGGCCCAACACTGACCCCTGTGGTACCCCACTATTAACTGTGACCCATTCTGAGTGTGTTCCATTAATAACCACCCTTTGTTTCCTACCACTAAGCCAGTTCTTAACCCACTTACACATATTTTCCCCTATCCCCATTGCCCTCATTTTATGTATCAACCTTTTGTGTGGCACCGTATCAAAAGCTTTTGAAAAGTCCATATACTCCACATCCACTGCATTTCTTTGGTCCAGTCCAGAACTTACTTCTTCATAGAAGCTTATCAGATTAGTTTGACAGGTACGGTCCCTCGTAAAACCATGTTGATAATGGGTCATGAGGTTATTTTTCTTCAGTTACTCCAGTATAGCATCTCTTAGAAAACCCTCTAGGATTTAACCCACAGTAGAGGTTAAGCTTACTGGCCTATAATTTCCAAGTTCAGTTTTTGTCCCCTTTTTGAATATTGGCACCACATTTGCTATACGCCAGTCCTGTGGTACAGACCCTGTTATTATGGAATCTTTAAATATTAAAAATAATGGTCTATCTATGACAGTACTTAATTTCTGCAGCACTCTGGGGTGTATCCCATCCGGGCCCGGGGATTTGTCAATTTTAGTGATTTTTAGACGATGCCGTACTTCCTCTTGGGTTAAGCAGGTGACATTTAATTGAGACTTTTTGTTATCACTGATCATATTGTCTGTCATGGGATTTTCTTGTGTAAATACTGTTGAAAAAAAGTCATTTAGCATATTGGCTTTTTCCTCATCCTCATCCACCATTTCACCCAGACTATTTTTAAAGGGGCCAACACCATCATTTTTTAGTTTCTTACTATTTATGTAGTTAAAAAATATTTTGGGATTCTTTTTACTTTCTCTGGCAATGAGTCTCTCTGTCTCAATCTTTGCTGCCTTGATTTGCTTTTTACAAATGTTAATTAATTTTCTGTATTTATTTAATGCCTCATCACTACCTACTTGCTTTAATTCCCTAAATGCTTTCTTTTGTCACATATTGCACTTCTTACCGCTTTATTTAGTCATAGTGGTTTCCTCCTATTTCTAGCATGCTTATTCCCATAGGGTATATACTGTGCACAGGTCCTATTCAGGATGCTAATAAATATCTCCCATTTGTGTTGTGTACTTTTATGTCTCAGGACATCGTCCCAGTTTATTGCACTAAGATCATCTCTCAACGGTTGGAAATTTACCTTCCTGAAGTTTAGTGTCCTTGTAGCCCCTCTACTACACATCTTAGTAAAGGATACTTGAAAGCTTATTAAGTTATGATCACTATTACCCAAGTGACCTCCAACCCGTATATTTGATATGCGGTCCGGCCTGTTAGTTAATATTAGGTCCAGCAGTGCCCCCCTTCTTGTTGGGTCCTGAACCGGTTGTGAAAGGTAATTGTCTCTCATAGTTTTCAAAAACGTATTACCTTTGCTGGAACTGCAGGTTACTGATCCCCAATGTATTTCAGGGTAGTTGACGTCCCCACACAATAATGACTTCTCCCTGAGTCGCTGCTTCATCTATTTGCTTTATGAGGATATTCTCCTCCACTTCCATCATTGTTGGGGACTTATAACAAACCCCTATCAGTAATTTATTATTTTTTTCCCCCTCCCCTTATCTCCACCCACAGGGACTCTACAATTCCATTAGATTCACCTATATTATCACGCAGGATGGGTTTTAAGGATGATTTTACGTATAAACATACACCTCCTCCTCGCCTATTTGTACGGTCATTTCTGAACAGACAATAGCCCTTTAAATTAACAGCCCAGTCATGGCTCTCGTCCAGCCAAGTCTCCGAAATCCCCACCATGTCATAATTATTTTCCAACAAAATCAATTCTAATTCCTCCATTTTGTTGGTGAGACTTCTGGCATTAGTGTACATGCACTTTATGCATCTCTCTTTACCTCTATTCCTTCCTACTAGATTGACTGTTCTAACCCCACCCCCCATGCCACCGCCAATTTTATTACTTGTGCCCAGGTTACTATTTACACTATCTTCCCCTCCTATACAATGAATACCCTCCCCCCCAATCCCTAGTTTAAACACTCCTCCAACCTTCTAGCCATTTTCTCCCCCAGCACAGCTGCACCCTCCCCATTGAGGTGCAGCCCGTCCCTAGCATAGAACCTGTAGCCAACAGAGAAGTCGGCCCAGTTCTCCAGGAACCCAAACCCCTCCTTCCTACACCAATTCCTGAGACACTTATTTATCTCCCTAATCTCCCTGTGCCTCTCTGGTGTGGCACATGATACAGGCAGTATTTCAGAGAATACTACCTTGGAGGTCCTTGCCTTAAGCTTGCAGCCTAATTCCCTGAAATCATCTTTAAGGACCTTCCACCTACCTCTAACTTTGTAATTTGTGCCAATGTGCACCATGACCGCTGGGTCCTCACCAGCCGCTCCCAGTAATCTGTCAACCCGATCAGCGATGTGCCGGACTCGAGCGCCAGGTAGGCAGCACACTGTTCGACGATCTCTGTCTTTGTGACAGATTGCCCTATCTATTCCCCTAATAATTGAGTCCCCCACTACCAGCACCTCTCTGGCCTGCCCATCTCTCCGTTTTTCCCCCTTACTGGAGCAGCCACGCCTCTGGCTTTCAGAGGTCATGCCCTGCTGCAGCAGTGCTGTACCTGAACTCACACCCCCCTCATCTGCCAACATAGCAAATGTATTGGGGTGTGCCAGATCAGGGCTAGCCTCCCTGGCACCCTTCCCTCTACCCCGCCTTCTAACTGTCACCCAGCTGGCTACCTCTCGGTCCTGCAGCTCCATACTACCATCCTCCCCCACATCTATCCCATTGAGCAGCTGTTCAGTGAGCAGCAGACTCTTTTCCATATTGTCTATGGATCTCAGCGTTGTCAGTCGTTCATTTAGATCCAGTATCTGGGCTTCCAAATGCACAACGTACTCACATCTCACACAGCAGTATGCACCCTCGACCAGCTGGTCAAGGAATGCATACATGTGGCAAGATGTACACTGGATGGCATTGCCAATCATGGAGCTCATTTCCTAATGGGGATTGCACCAGACAGAAATGATAAGTAAAAACAAATGCAAAGTATTAATTAAATACAACCAGCAATTCAGTAAGTCCTCCCTTCCAAACTCCCTGAATCCAAAGTCACTGAATCACAAGTCACACACTTACTTCTGTCACACTTGCGCTCTGTCACACTCAGCTCGCCACACTCGCTAGAAAATCAGATTTAAAGAGGTTTTTTTTTTTTTCTTTTTTCCCCTTAGCAGAAAATCAGCCTACAGCTCAGTGTACTTCCAAACGAAACTAGCAGTTGCCAGACTCTTGTATGCTGCTAGCAAAGTCACAGCTAGATATTGGGTATGAATGGAGCCTCCTACTAAACAGGAATATATACGTCAAGTAGACTATGTGATGCAGATGGAGGGAAAAATCTACCATAAACATAAAAATGCTAAATAACTTGTGGGCAGCGTGGAAGGTGTGAGGGCTGAGATTGGAAACGATGTTCCGGCAGAGACATGTCTAATGGTGTGTAAAGGGTCATAAGATGTTTAGGGTAATTATTAATCATATCCTACATATATTGTTCAGAAATAAGAAATGTTGCTGTCTGTAAAGGGTGGTGGGTGGTGAGGGAAAAGGAATTCTTTATATTATCAAAAATGAACAATTGCGGTTTTACAGTTGTATGTTATTAATTTCCTTACATATGAATAATATTTTTCTGATTCAAAAAAGGAAGGGAGGGAGGGAGGGGGCTGGGGGGAGAGTTTGGGGCCGGGACCTGATATATATAGAAAATGTATATGTTTTGTATGAATAATTTGTTATTTGTGCTTTTTCATTAATAAAATATATCTGATTAAAAAAAAATATAAGAAAATATAAGGTGGTACATGGCGACTTTGCTTGGAACAAATCCTACGGCCAAAGATTGGTGTGTCATGGCTACATCCAAACATAGTGCTGGTGAATGAGGTCACATTGATACTAGGGATGAGCGAGTACCTAAATATTCGTACTCGCTATACTCGCAACGAGTAGGTCCCGATACTCATTGCGAGCATAGCGAGTCTGAATACTTTTGCAGTGTATCTATAGATAGAACTATATAGATCTATAGATACACTGCGAAAGTACCCTAAAAGTGAATAAAAGTTGTTAAAAATAATAAAATTACATACTCACCTGTCCGATGCCTGCATCGGGACCATCTCAGAAGACCTGCGATCAATGGACAAGGACCTGTGACTGCCAGCCAATCAGATGAAACGGTAGCGATCTGGCCAATCAGATGGCGACATGTCACAACCACGTGATCACTAGCGGCCACATAATTGGCCAGTATGAAAGGTCCTAGGTGTACTGGCAATCACAGGTGTACTGGCAGTCACGGGTCCTTGTATGGTGATCGCAGGTCTTCTGGGACGGTCCCGATGCAGGCGTCGGACAGGTGAGTATGTAATTTTATTATCTTTAACAACTTTTATTCACTTTTAGGGTACTTTCGCAGTATATCTATTGATACACTGCAAAAGTAATCGGACTACTCGCTACTCCCGAGTACACATAAGATACTGGGAGAGTAGCGAGTACCTGAATACCGCTACTATTCGGCGAGTTCCGAATAGTAGCGAGTATACTCGCTTATCCCTAATTGATACCTCTAGGGTAACAACAAGTAGTCCCACTTTTAGTCACTTGCCTGTCGCGATTTGTTAGTGATCACAATGTAACCCATTCCCCAGCATTACGTTTCACTGTAGCAATGGCTCAAAGTAATCTTTGACCGCACGGTATGCGACCAGACCAAGTCATCAGAATTATTTGTACATGTATCTGTGTATAAATAAAGATTATGTAAAATTATGAATAATATAAAAAATATTAAATCACTGGATTGCAAAAAAGTAGATAATAATTAAAAATACTTGTAAAAATAGCATAAAAGAAGTTTAAAATGTATTACAAAGTCACAAATACAACTCATCCCATTCTATAAATCTTATATTTTTATCGTGAACTAAATGGTTTAAAAGCTGAGAGCATTTTCATCTAAATAAATAGTTACATTAAGTTCGTTACACGGAAAAACTATACAAAAAAATATAGTTAGTCCTAAAGAAGTAGTGGCCTTCTCCTTAATAAATGAATGGTATACCTACTTAAGAGCCAGCTTTTATAGTTTATAGGTTGAAACAATCCATAAAAAACATTGGGTAAGTACGGTAATTGGCATTTTCTACTGTTCGGTAGGTACAGCCTGTAATATAACCCAGAGCATTATTCACAATTCTGCTGCTGATCATAAATAACATTAATTCACATAACTCAATATGAACAATCTTTTTCGAGTCAATTACAGCATATAATGACTTAATTGAAGTATTTTTTAAGCAATAAAGGTGAAAAAGCAATTTGCACATAGCATAGGCGTCACAAAACATCTCAACACTAGAGAAATGCTTCTGGGAATCATTTAGAAATTGCACCACCATTCTTAATATTCTTTTATTCAAATTGTTTGTGTTTTTGCTTTATTCCTAAATGTATTTGTTTTTTTAGGGTCCCCCATTAATATTTTTCATGAGGATCATTATGAAGCATAATTGGGCTCGTGTCAAGAATCCAATTATTGAATTTGCATTACAACAGAACCAAATTTCACCCATTTAGGAGAAAAATACTGGAATTATGTAATACAATCTTTTTAGTGATGAGTGAGTAGTGAAATATTCGGATTAGGAACATTCTAGCCGAATACTAGCTAGAATACCAAGCCTAATGCAAGTCAATTAGTCATGGGTTCCACCCACACATGGACATCCATAAAATGAGTATTTACGGGGGTCGGAGGGTGGGTTTATTTGTTTGAGTTTTCACAGCATACAACATTTTGCTCTAACCCTCAGCCTTCCATTCAAATGGCTCTCCCTAGGGTGCCAGCTCCTGTCATATACTAAAGAGAGACGGCAATTTGTGTCAGATCATTCACATTACTCTCGAGAACTAGCGATACTCACTGAGTAACAAACATCCTGAATATTGTACTATTTGTGCATATCTGCTGCATCCACAGGTCCCCCAGCTTGAGCCCTGTACCGAGATATACATTACAATTTACATTGAGGGCCATATTTTACACATGTTGGAGGTGGCTTGTGGCTGGAGCCAAAGGGCAGATTCACACCCCCTGCATGTTTAATCTGCCCACCACTGCCTCCCTGATGCCAATCATTGTCTCCCTCGTCTGCAGCATAACACATAGATAATTGCAGTGATGGCCGCTTAGCCCCGCCCCCGCAGTGACATCACCACTTATACCCGCCCTGCTCTATGGTTAACATAGAGCAGGGCGCGGAAAAGGGGTGATGTCAGAGCAGGAGACGGCTGCCCCGCCTTCTGCAGTGACATCACCGCTTATACCTGCCCTGCTCTATGTTAACCGTAGAGCAGGGCAGGTATGACGTCACCGCAGGGGGCGGGGCGAAGTGGCCATTACTAAAATAAGCTCTGTGTTATGCTGCAGACAAGGGAGACAATGATTGGCATCAGGGAGGCAGTGGTGGGTAGATTAAACATGCAGGGGGTGTGAATCTGCCCTTTGGCTCCAGCCACAAGCCACTTCCTATTTGGCTCCTCAATGTAAGTTTTCTAAGTGTATTATCTCAGGGTACAGGGGGCTCAAGGGCTGGGGGACCCCTTGCCTGGATGCAGCAGACATGCTGCATCCAGTGCTGTAATTAGATCACCATGCCTGGTTTGGTGACAGGTCCTCTTTAAAAATAAACAACCCCTTTTAGTCCAGCATCTTGAAAGCTTGCATTTTTTGTTTAACTCCTTCCCAATGGGCGATTTTTCTTTTTTTCATTTTCTCTTTTTTCCTTCTTTCTTCTAAGGGAAATAACTATTTTTATTTTTCACGTATAAAGCCTAAGAGGGTTTCGGTTTTAGCTTTGTTATTTTCGATGTTACCATTCATTTTACCATTCAATGTACTAGAGAATGGGAAAAAAAAATCTAAATGCAGTGAAATGTCACCAAAGATGAAATTCCACAAATGTTTTTTGGGTTTTGTTTTTAAGGAATTTGTTGTATGGTAAAAATGAACTGGAAACGTGATTCTCCAAGTCAGGACAATTATGGTGATTTAAAATTGGTCTAGTTTTCTTAAATTAAGTTCCAAAAATGTGTACTTTTTCCATCAATCGAGCTGTACCAAAGCTTGTTTTTTTGCGTGGCAACATTTTATTTGATAATATTTTGTGTAGTTTTAATTGTTTCCTATTGCATTTTGGCAGTGTTGTGTCAACCAAAAAATGCAATTCTGCATTTATTTTGTTCTCCTTTTATAAAATGTACCAATTAGCTTAATTATTTTTATAATAGATTGGACTTTAGCAGATGCAGCAATATCAAATATAATTATTTTTACAAAATCTGTTTTCCATTATTTTAATTGGATAAAGAGGGTGTGATTCAAGATGCTATATACTGTTTCTATATTTTTAAACTTTTCACTTTTATTTCACTTTTACCCTTAGGAGACTTGAACCTGCCATTGTCGTATTGCTTATAGTATAGTCTACAATACTAAGTATTTCAGTATATAGTAACAATCAAGGCCTTCTATAAATGACAGCTAGGGCCAGTGTTCACAGGGGTACTGTAATGGCTGGCACAGTGGTGTTCAAGGGACCCACGGCGGCCATAGGGACCCATCAGCCCTCCATGATCAAGTATTAGTAGGAGGCAGACAGGCACAAGGAATGGAACGTCTTCCAGGCTTTGAATCGTCAGAAATGGAGAGTAGCATAGAGATTAATAGCAGAAGGTGAGACGTTAAGTATTTGGTGTAATTATTTATAGCCAAAACCAGGAGTGGGAGATAAATACAGAAGTGGTGACGTATTTCTATTATACTTTTCCTCTGATTGTTCCACTCCAGGTTTTAGCTATAAATACTGAGATAAAAAAACTCATCAAATACTCAACGTGTTCACGTGGCCTAGCACAGCTAATGTATAAGCATAGGGTCATATTCAGGTTCCACACATATTATAGAAACTGGAAGGATGGTTCTTCTTATAATAAAAACATCAATTTATTTCAATTAAAGGGAACCTGTCACCTTGTTTATTTCCCCAAACCTATCAGTACCTGCCCCTGCAGCTTCCTACTACATTTCTAACCATCCCTGCCTGACCTAAATATGTCCTCTAATTACTATGCAAAATGATTTTATAACTTACATCCTCCTTTGGTAATAACAATGGTGTCAACAAGACTCAGTGGGCGTTCTGTAAGGCTGCATGTCCCCCATTGCCCCATTGTATTCACTCTCCGATGGGCGTGATAATTCATGCAGAATCATGCTCCAAGTGTTTCAAATCTGTGGGTTTTCTTCTGTGTATGATGCTGCGGCTGCGTCATTTCTAGTCCTGCGCGGTGCGGGGGTGTATTGGTTATACTGGCCAGCTCTGGAGCATGTACAGTGCATTTTTGGAAGTTGGCCATACACCCAATAATCCCCCACAATGCATTGGGTGGGAAATGACGTGCGGCCGATGCGTCATACCCAGAAGAAGACCCAGAGATTTGAAACACTGGAGCATGGTTCTGCATAAATTATGACGCCCACTGGGGTGTGATTACAACAGAGTGATGGGGATGTGGAATCTTACAGAACCCACAGTGTCTACCATCTTGTCGACACACTGGATCTTACCATTGGAGAATGTAAGTTATAAAATCATTTAACACAGTGATTACAGGACACATTTAGGTCAGGCAGGGATGGTTAGAGATGTAGTAGGAAGCTGCATGGACAAGTAGTGATAGGTTTGGGGGTATAAACAAGGTGATAGGTTGCTTTTAATAAAAAAAAATGAAAGAAATATGCTCTTCACAGTTGCCTCGCCTCCCTACTCTTAATGTTAGTGGATATAGGGAAAAGGAACAGGGTTGCGCACAAATAAGCAGAGGACAAAGGGGAAGGTTGGTAAGGAGAAGAAATAAGTACAATTCTGGAGCTATGCCAACATGTGAAAGCAAGTGAAGACTAGAGATGAGCGATGTTCGATTCGAAATGTTCACGAATCTCAAATTTGAGCTGTTTTGGGCGGTGTTCAAGTAATTCGACGAATGCGAACAATTAGCTTCAAATTCAGCACTTCGTTCACCAACATGACCCTATAAAGTGGTCTGGGGGCAGAGGAAAATGCTGAAATGGAGGCATAATTGTTTAAAGGACGGCGGTAAAAACCCTGATGAAGACGCCAGGAAAGGCGTTGAAACGCGTTGGAGAATAAAAAGAAGGTTAAACTTGGACACCGTCTACTTGCATTCTTTAAAGCGGAACACTTTGACAGCACATTGGCAGCGCGGACTGTGACACACCTCTCCTTCCCCAAAGCATCTGATTTCGTCTCCACGAGTGGAGACCGGTGGAAGTCCAGCAGCAGCCATCAGGATATTTATCCTACCAGGTCTACTAACCAGTTGTGGGTGTCACAACTGGCATAGGTGAGTGGCTTTTCTTTTCTCACCACTACAGGAGTAGTGTCTAGTGATAAGGGCACTATTGCGCCTCTTGTCCCCCCCCCTCTTTACTCTGTGTATAATGACTCTATATAATATGTGTTTCACTTTATGTATTGAATTACTGAAATAAATGAACTTTTTTGTTGATATTCTAATTCATTAAGATGCACCTGTATATGGAGGAATACAGCAACATCTTTATTAGATGATGGACATTTTCTATCTGCCGACCCTGACTCTAAAATATAACTTTTATTCTATTATTTAATGACAAAGCAAAACAAAATATACATGCTATGAGAAATGCACATAATATAGCCTCAGGTAACAAAGATAACAAATAGGAAACCAGGAAGACACATGTAAGATTACCTAATAGTGCAAGGTCGCGCAGAATATGCTTGCTCTAAATTGACCAAATTGACAAAAGTGTCAAGCATCTCAAAACACAATATTGAACAGTCAGCAAATGCTAGAAGATGAATAGAAGCTCCCGGTATACAGGACTGGCCAACCTCTAGAAGAGCAGTAAACCATACACATGTGGCCCTCTGGGCAACTGTTTTGCTTGACATGCACTGCATATCTTACATTATTGATTACCTATTGGATATTTTTGCTCCATTTACACAATATATTGTACATAATTTATCAGCTATTGATTATACTAGCCACTAATCATATACCTCAACTGTCAATCCATATCTACTGGCATCTCTATAGCTAGCAATTTGCCAGCATTATGTAGTGTGAGGTTATATTTAGAGGAAACCTGTTAGATCATTGATACTGCTCACACCACAAGTATGAACCATCAGACGTCATAGGGTACCGTCACATGAGGCGACGGTACCGCCGATTTATTAGGCGATGCAGGGGCATGGCCTATCGTCACCGACATCACCCCTGCATCGCCTAATGTAATTGGGCGATGGCGACGCCGTTTATTGGTCGCCTGGTTTCAGAGCAGTGCTCTGAAACCAGGCGGCCGATCTGGGGCGATGTGTACACATCACCCCATGTAAACGGCCGCCGGCGAGCTGGCAGGCGATGGGAGCTCCCATTGTACTGCATCGCCACTGGGTTTTTGAGACACCCCGGCAGTGATGCCACCTGTCAGCTCGCCAGGGCATTGGTGGAGGTGTATCCCCGTGTAAATAAGGGGTGGCGACACTGGCGGGGCACCAAATGCGTGCGCGCTCACGCCCGTCGCCGCCGACATCTCCGGCGATGTCGCATGGTGTGACGGGGCCTATAGAGTTTGTATGTTCTCCCCATGTTTGTTGGGTTTTCCTCTGGTTTCTGTGGTTTCCTCTCACTCTAAATACACACTGACAGGCAATGAAGATTGTGAGCTCCAACAAGGATAGTGATGATGATGTCTTCAAAGCGCTGTGGAATATGATAGCAATATTTTTATTTATTTTTAATTATAACAGCTTT
Source organism: Allobates femoralis (assembly GCA_033576535.1). Lineage (NCBI taxonomy): Eukaryota > Metazoa > Chordata > Amphibia > Anura > Aromobatidae > Allobates > Allobates femoralis. Next base: position 59,289,124 of record JARQOC010000001.1, read on the forward strand.
CAGCTCAAATTCAAGTCAAGGCGAATTGATGGATGAATGCTCTGTATGAAGATCGATCTTGTGAAGCCTGGATAGATCCACCTTGATTGTATCAAGCCATTAGTTTGCTAACCTTTCTCGTCACCTTGTACCTTCTAATTTTCAGACCATGATGTCCCTCTCCTGTATGATGTGTCTGAAGTAGGCAAGTCGTAGCTTAGCTTGGTGATTCTTTCTTCAAGTGACATGTCTGGCTTGATCTGTTAGTTCTTCTTGCCATCCATGTTATTGATAACATACTTCTCTGTCACTACATTTCAAAGGCGTTGATTCAGGTTTAACTTCCATATGTTACCACAGAAAGGACCAGACTATGTAAGAGACGTGTATTCATCACCAGTGAAGTGTTCTTTGGTTTAAAGACCTTGTCCAGTGACTTCATTGTTGATTTGCTCATACAGTGTTGGTCAAAATTTTTGACACCCCTGCAATTCTGTCAGATAATACTCAGTTTCTTCCTGAAAATGATTGCAATCACAAATTCTTTGGTATTATTATCTTCATTTAATTTGTCTTCAATGAAAAAACACAAAAGAGAATGAAGCAAAAAGCAAAACATTGATCATTTCATACAAAACTTCACAAATGGGCCAGACAAAAGTATTGGCACCCTCAGCCTAATACTTGGTTGCACAACCTTTAGCCAAAATAACTGCGATCAACCACTTCCGGTAACCATCAATGAGTTTCTTACAATGCTCTGCTGGAATTTTAGACCATTCTTCTTTGGCAAACTGCTCCAGGTCCCTGATATTTGAAGGGTGCCTTCTCCAAACTGCCATTTTTAGATCTCTCCACAGGTGTTTTATGGGATTCAGGTCTGGACTCATTGCTGGCCACCTTAGAAGTCTCCAGTGCTTTCTCTCAAACCATTTTCTAGTGCTTTTTGAAGTGTGTTTTGGGTCATTGTCCTGCTGGAAGACCCATGACCTCTGAGGGAGACCCAGCTTTCTCACACTGGGCCCTACATTATGCTGCAAAATTTGTTGGTAGTCTTCAGACTTCATAATGCCATGCACACGGTCAAGCAGTCCAGTGCCAGAGGCAGGAAAGAAACCCCAAAACATCAGGGAACCTCCACCATGTTTGACTGTAGGGACTGTGTTCTTTTCTTTGAATGCCTCTTTTTTTCTCCTGTAAACTCTATGTTGATGCCTTTGCCCAAAAAGAGAGAACATTCTTCCAAACCATTTTAGGCTTTCTCAGGTAAGTTTTGGCAAACTCCATCCTGGCTTTTTTATGTCTCGGGGTAAGAAGTGGGATCTTCCTGGGTCTCCTACCATACAGTCCCTTTTCATTCAGACACCGACGGATAGTACGGGTTGACACAGTTGTACCCTCGGACTGCAGGGCAGCTTGAACTTGTTTGGATGTTAGTCGAGGTTCTTTTTCCACCATCCACACAATCTTGCATTGAAATCTCTTGTCAATTTTTCTTTTCCGTCCACATCTAGGGAGGTTAGCCACAGTGCCATGGGCTTTAATCTTCTTGATGACCCTGCGCACGGTAGACACAGGAACATTCAGGTCTTTGGAGATGGACTTGTAGCCTTGAGATTGCTCATGCTTCCTCACAATTTGGTTTCTCAAGTCCTCAGACAGTTCTTTGGTCTTCTTTCTTTTCTCCATGCTCAATATTGTACACACAAGGACACAGGACAGAGGTTGAGTCAACTTTAATCCATGTCAACAGACTGCAAGTGTGATTTAGTTATTGCCAACACCTGTTAGGTGCCACAGGTAAGTTACAGGTGCTGTTAATTACACAAATTAGAGAAGCATCACATGATTTTTCTAACAGTGCCAATACTTTTGTCCACCCCTTTTTTATGTTTGGTGTGGAATTATATCCAATTTGGCTTTCGGACAATTCTTTATGTGTTTTTTTCATTGAAGACAAATTAAATGAAGATAATAATACCAAAGAATTTGTGATTGCAATCTTTTCCAGGAAGAAACTGAGTATTATCTGACAGAATTGCAGGGGTGTCAATACTTTTGGCCAACACTGTAGCTATTCTCCTATTGACTTCTGGTATCTTCGACTGATCATGAGCGATGGCACTACACAAGTAAATAAAATAAATAAGTAATTGCACTATTTTATGTCTCACTGAAATGTTTTAGTGGTTCAGAGAAAACACACTTTGAAAAGATAATTGCAACCAGGCAACTCTATATTTGCTAGTCTACGATGCAGGTTCCCAGCAGTTTCTTCACTGGACTGACCAGTTTCTCTATTAGGGCAGAAACACACTATGCGAGCTGCAAGCGAAACATACTGCATGACTAACCTAGAACAGTTGCCACCTCTCTGAATGGGAACGCATCAGCTGCTTGTGTTTCTAGGCAGCTCCATGCTCCATCCAGAGAGCCGATGGCCATTCCTGGTGAGTTATGCGAGAGTCATGTGAGTATCTCAGAGGCAGCTTGCATAAGTGTGTCTCTGCCCTTAAACAGAGAAAATGGCAGACACCTGTTAGTCAAAGAGAGCTGGGTGAGGAAATGTAACCATGTACTTTCCTCTCAGACTACTCATTCTAAAAGCATGGTTTCTAGTGGCCATTTCAACACTGCAGCATACTTTGGGGCCTCAGTGACTCAGTGAGTGATGTCACCACTCCCCACAGCACTGAGTGTGATGGCAGAGGCTGCAGGGAAAGGAGGCTTGTTCTCTCAGACTCTACTGAAGCAGAGCCAGGATTGTGTGCTTCATTGGGATCATAGTTGTGTATTATCATCAGAGGGTTATGTGTGGGGTAATAAATTAGAAAATGAGGTTTGTATGCCTGATTTATTTCAAATAAAGGAATTTTCTGTGTGTTTTTAAGTATTTTCTCACAGGATTGATAATGGGTGGGTCTTATGAAGATCTGACATTAGAGGCCTGACATTATTAACCTGGGCTTAATGACAAGCTGTCAATACTCAGCTGTCATTAACACCTTCTATCATGCCGATGCCACCGCACCAGGGCATAGAGAAGAGACGGGCAAAATGACAGAAATTGGGGCTTCTAATGAATGTCCCAATTTCTGGGGTGGCTGCTATTGTTTAGACTGGTGGGAGGGCCCAATAATTATGGTCCTCACCAGACTGAGACTACCAGCCCCCAACTGCCTGGGTTTTACTTTGGCTGGAAATCAAAAATAAGACAAAGCCCATACAATTTTTTTTAATTATTTATTTAAATAATTAAAAAAATAATGAGCTTCACTCAATTTTGATTGCCAGGCAAGCTAAAGCCACGCAGTTCAGGGTGGCAGCCCATGGCTGTCTGCTTTATCTGCACTGAGGATTTAAAATGCAGCAAAGCTCTATGTAATTTGTTTTAATTATTTATTTATTTTTGCACTATTAAGATGTCAGGTTCCTTGCCTATGGAAAACAATCACAGACGCCAGCGCAATGGGTGAGGGGTGCAACAGCCAATCAAAGATGCTGTCACAGAGAGTGGGTATCTGTGATTTGCTGTTGGAGCATCTACCGTACAGTGAATAACTAGGAAGTTATTGAGCGGCCCCGGAAGTACAAGTGCGCCGAACCGATTTGTACTCATGATGATGTTTAATCAATGTTTTTGTTTCTTTTCACAGCCATTCCGGCCACTGAACCCAAACCTGAAGAATAACACTGACTTCTTAGGGATGTCTTTGTTCGGGGTCCGTGCCTGAACCCTAGGTATTTGGTAAGGACCCTGATTTTTAGAGTTTGGGTTCGCCCATCCCTAGTTATGACTTGTTTAGTTATGTAGCAAGAAAACATTTTTATTTATATAACTCTGGCGTACATACTACTCTTTCATCATGTTTTATAGCATTTTTTGTGGCGGATGCAGTGACAGAAAAACAGCAGTTTTGGTGTTTTGAATTTTTTAAATAATGTATCTTATGGGTTAAAGGGAATCTGTCATTTCTCTGTCTCTTTCTCAATTGATTGGAAATCACCTTGATAGGTTACCCAACAAGGATAACATCTTCCCAGATAGGAAATCCACGACCACTAATTCTATCCTGTGTGCAAGATCATGTCACCCACAACATATTATCAAAAATCTCCCTGTGGGTTAATTGATAAGAACTAAAAGGCATTGTCCTGATCCTCAGAGTTACCGTAAGTCAGGAAATTGAAGAAGGTAAAAACAAGAATATGAATAGAAATAACTTAATATAAAAAAAGTCCAACAAAATGCTCTATGATATTATTCACAATTCCCTTATAACATTTTCTACCTCTTTCAGTTCTCAATACCGCAAAATTGTGGCTATAACAAGATATATGCTGATTCTTTAGCGAGAAACCAAAGTATCTCAGATATTAAAAAATACTCCTATTAGTTACATAGTAAAAAAGAGCTGCAGCTGGCATCAATTCTGTCTCCTAGTCTTGTTTGTCTCCTAGAAGAGGGCTGGCAAGGTCGCAATAGGGTCATATCTCCTTAATTTAAGGCCAATATCAGTGTGACACTGCTCACCTTGCACAGTTGTGTGACCCACAACCGGTATAGTCGTCATATACAGCTGCTGCTGGATCCACCATTCCACATGAATGGTCGTGCAATCACCAAGGATCACAGAGACAAAGGTTGAAGACAATCCATGCTTCTGTATGTGAATGAAGATGGACCAAGATCTTAACGGAAGCGGTGTGTATGTCAACGCGTTTCCAGCCTGTCCCAGCCGCTTCTTCAGGAATACACCATAATACCTATTTTTAGGTATTATGACGAGCTTGGTGACGAGCTCAAATATACAGTATCACTTGTGCAGGTGTTTGGACACAGGATATACGGTGTTCAGAGATTTTCGTTGACAATATTCCCCAGATTGTATAGGAAGAGGAGACTTGTTGTTACTCTACTTACTTGGTCCAGTGCAGAATCTGCATTGGATTTCCAAAAATTACTCCTGGGAGCTGTGTCATATATAATTAATAATAATAAATATATTTATATAGCGTCAACATATTCTGCAGCCCTTTACAACTTGAAGGGGACATGTACAAATTTAGACAATACAGAGTATCCAAAATTTCAACAGATCCTAGGGAGGAGTGAGGTCCCTGCTTGCAAGTTACACGTTATGAGGTAATAGGGGAGGCACAAAAGGTAAATGGTAAAAAGTGCCATCATATATGGTCCAGCCATCAATATAATAAATAGGGGATTCATATAATACTGCATGAATTGGTCACCAGCCAGGATAAAGTGCTATTAAGTGCATGAAGGGTGCACACAGATGACACAAGATGCCACATTTGGAAAGTGCAGAATAGGAATAGTTAGATAGGTGAGGTCAGATAGACCAGTCTAATGAAATGCATTTTAAGGCATGCTCAAAACAATGGTATTGAGAATTAATTGAATTGTTCTTGGTAGTTCATTCCAGAGAATTGGTGCAGCTCGCGAGAAGTCTTGGAGATGAGAGTGGGAGGTTCAGACTGTAGATGATGTCCGTCTTAGGTCACTTGCAGAACGGAGGACACGTGTAGGGTGATACACAGAATTTAGGGAGGTTATGTAGGGTGGAGCAGAACTGTGGAGAACTTTGTGGGTGAGAGTTATTATTTTCTATTGTACTCTATAGCAGATGGGCAACCAGTGCAATGACTGGCACAGGATAGAGGTATCAGTGAAAAGGTTGGAGAGGAATATGATCCTGGCTGCTGCATTCAGGATGGATTCGGGAGAAGAAAGTTTAGTAAGAGGAAGACTGATTAGTAGAGAATTGCAATAATCCAGATGAAAATGAATAAGGGCAGCAGTTAGAATTTTTGCAGAGTCATTGTTAAGAAAAGGTTGAATTCTAGAGAAATCTTTGAGGTATAGGTGACACAGGTGAGTGATTGATCGGATTTGGAGGGAAAATGAGAGATCTGGGTCAAATATTACCCCTAGACAGTGGGCATGTTGCTGGGGAGTAATGGTAGAAACACATGCAGAAATGGAAATATTTGGTTTACGAAGATTAGTAGAGGGAGGAAACACAATAAGTTCAGTTTTTGACAGATTCAATTTAAGGTAGAGGACATGATGTTAGAGACAGCAGACAGACTATAATTGGTACTTTGTAGCAATTCAGGGGTGATTTCAGGAGAAGAGGTGTATAACTGTGTGTAATCAGCATACAAATGGTACTGAAAACCAAATCTACTGATGGTTTGTCCAATAGGGGCAGTGTATAGAGAGAAGAGAAGGGAACCTAGGACTAAACCCTGAGGAACCCCAACTGTAAGGGGAAGAGGAGAGGAAGAGGAGCCAGCAAAATAAACAGTGAAGGAGCAGTCAGAGAGGTAGGACGATAACCAGGAGAGCGCGGTGTCCTTGAGCCCAATAGAGCAGAGCATAGAGAGGAGGAGCTGGTGATCCACAGTATGAAATGCAGCAAAAAGATCTAGGAGAATCAGCAGGAAGTAGTGACCATTATATTTATCTGATCATTAAAGCCTTTAGTAAGGGCAGTTTCGTTAGAGTGTAAGGAGTGGAAACCGGATTGTAGAGGGTCGAGAAGAGAATTGTCAGAGAAATAGCAGATCATATGGGAGTGGACCAAGCAATCTAGAAATTTAGAGATGAAGGGGAAATTAGCAGCAGAGTTCTGGTCAAGGGATTTTTTTTTTAATAATGGATGTATGCTGGCATGTTTGAAGAAGGAGGGGAGATTAACAGATGAGAGGGAAAGATTAAATATTTTAGTAAGGTGAGATGTGACAGCTGGGGAAAGGGATTGAAAGAGATATGAGGGAATAGGGTAACTGGTGCAGGTGGTAGGGTGCGAAGGTGCAAAATGATGGGTAACTTCTTCCTCTGTGACTGGATCAAAGACCAAAAGTGAGGTGGATGAAGTGCAGGAGGGAAGAAAATGCATGATGTTCTGGGGCTGGGAAGAAATTTCCTGTCATATACGGTCAATTTTGTCCTTAAAATAGTTGATCAGATCATCAGTGCTGAGGTGAGTGGTTGGGGTCTGTACTCTTGAACCGAGGAGATAGTCATTTAGGATTGCTAGCTAATGATGATAAGAGTGTTGAATTAAGCTTGTTTGGAAAAGTTAAGGGCACTATTGTATGTTTTCAGCATGAATTTATAATGGATGAAATCTTCATCCAGGTTGGATTGGATCGTCTCCATAGACCCACCCATCAGCACACCCAGAGTGCTGCTGAAGAAACCGTGTTTGCAGCGTGTGCCAAGGTTGCTGCTCTCGGTGCTGAGTTGTTCTAAGTGTTGAAGCTGCAGTTTTATCCATGGCACTCTGCAGTGTTTCATTATAGAGTTTTAGAGCAGAGTCAGGACATGAAAGGGAGGAGACTGGAGCCAGTGCATACTAAATTTTTTATAAGTTTCTGAGTGTTAATGGCACGTACAGTATATTCCTGTAGGTGTAGCAGTTGGGGATATCCTATATGGGTTGACAGTTTTTAACTGAGAATAAAAGAAGGTTGTGGTCAGAGAGATGTGGAGCACACTGGGACGGGGTACTCGGTACCGGACCAGGGTATCACGGGGGTTATCACGGCTGTCTTTGTCCGAACCGTGTCCCGGGCCCACAAGTAATGGGTTTGGGGGTTATTTACAGGGGATATAGTCGTGACGCAACCCGTGGTATGTGGTCAGGGTAACCACCGCTGCTGCAGAACCTCCGGGGATAATGTTTGGCAGCCGGTGATGTAACGGCTCTCCACGGGCAGAGCCTCGTTCCCCGGGGCAGTGATGATGATAGTCTATGAATGATGCAGGGTAGGGGTGGTGGTAGAGATGATAACAGTTTGTGAGGAAGAGTAGGGTTCGAGCGCAATGATTACACAGACTCACGGTTTTGTTTTTTTCCAAGTCTTTACTGCAGATGGTATTCAGTAGATATTGTCCACGGAGTCTGTACTGGGGTCGGGTTGCTCCCACCCTGTCCGGGTCCTTGGATTCCTACTCCTGCGCTGTGTGTTCGGCCCTGCTGCCGCTTTAGCTAGGCTGCCGGCCCTGTTTCTCCTCACTTGTACCAAACTTGTAAGGCAACTTGAGTCTTATCTTTGTGTTTCTGACCCCGCCGTGTTGCTTCGCTGTGGTACAGTGAAGATATATAATCTTCACTTATCTGGTGTTTTCTGTGCTGCTTGTGTCAGGCATAATTGCGGATCTGGTATCCGGGCTTTGTGCTTCTCCAGGATGAGTTTAGGGTAACTCCGTGTCCCGGGTGTGCTCCTCTGCTTCTCTTATTCCTTAGACCCTGGCTGGCCTGGAGCTGGACAGTGGACCGTGGGTTGAGCCTAACGCAGCCCTTTTACACCCCGGTCCTTTCCCTCAGTCCTCTCAGGAATTGAACTAACTGCCACTTTCGTCTCCACCCAGAATATATAGGGAAGCAGCTTTAGCTCCCCCGTCTGGCCTGGAGGCACTAGTGTAGTGTTGTGGGTTGTGTGGGGAATTACCCTTGGTGATGTTACTGTGGCACATTAAACCCCTGGGGTGCCACATTCCCCCTTAGTAAAGAACAGTACTCCGGGACTGTGGAAAAACAAACAAACAACATATCAATGCAATTAATATTTACAAGTCTTAAAAATAAAAAATATACAAAAATCACTGAAATTCAAAAAGAGTCCAAAAATTTCAAAACAAATCAGTCCTTCCGGGGGATTATTCTATTGCCTCCGGGGCTGGTAACTATATACAATTAGTTTTTACCACAACCAGTTCCGTGGTAAGTATGGTCAATAGTTAAGTAAGGAAGAAAATGTTCAAGAATACGTAAAGAGTTCATACAGTAAAGTCTCTGTAGGTACTAGGCTTTTAATGTTGCAAACCAATAAACACGTTTTTACAAGTGTCTCTGGTTTAAGTGCAGTAGGCTCCTAAGCCCTCGGGTCACCGCATAAGAGGCCAAGTTCTTACTCTCCGTGGCTGCCACCTAACACCATGCTACTCTCACCCTTTTTGTACACTTACAACTTACCGGGTTCTATTTAACTTTATAACAAACATAATTTTACATTTGATTCCATACTTTATTCCTTGTACCTAGCCGGTATCTGGCCCTGGGTACTAGGCTGTGATCTGCGCAATGCTGGTCTACTGGGTGTACTTAGCCTAAAGGTGTGGGTGGACGTGTACCTATTTGGAGTATCTGTTACTATTGAGGATGGAGATCTGACAGTAGGACTAGCAAGCTCACTGGGACCAGGAATTGGTTCTTCCACTCCAGGCTCAACTTCCAGTTCTTTATGTCTTGGGACTTCTTGTGGTAGGGTTCTGGCGTTGGTTCTACCATTGGAGGGAAAGCAATCATAGGGACTACAACTGCTATGTAGTAATTTGGCCATGTGTTGGGGAAATCTCCTAAAATGTTATGGAACACATCCTCTTCTTTCCTGACAGGTTGGACCTGTACGGATAAGGTTACTTCTGGTGTCTTCAGGGTTTCAGGACATGGTTTGAGGTAATCTCTTTACACAAATACTGACGTCCTTCCTTCGTCTTTACTGATTAGACACACTTTGGCATTGTCTAAATTTGATGGTAAGACTGTATTTGGGGTGGTTTCCCACTGATTATCCAATTTGTTGGTGCGTCTCTTTCTCTTGAGAACTTGCTCACCAGGTTGTAATAGGGTTGTTAGAGCATGTTGGTTAAAGGTTCTCTCTTGTCTGTCTCTAGCTTGCTGGAGACTATATCTACGCTCTCTTGTACTTGGCAATACTGCTGTTGACGAAGGGACATCCCAATTGGATTCTTCAACTTCCGCATCTGGCTTCAGAATTCCCATATCTAAATTAATTGGCAGCTTCCGGGCCTTGCTCGCATAAGGTAGGCTGAGGTGCAGTTTGTAGAACTCACCGGGATATGGTTGTACAAGTCTACCAAGTGGGGTAATTTCTCTGGCTATTGATTTCTCTCTGACTCTGGTAAGGTTTTCAACAGGTCAATCACAATATGGTTCATCTTTTCGCATAAGCCATTGGTTTGGGGATGATAGGCTGTCGTGCGGATCTTCTTACAGAGCCGTACATGTTGCAGAATTCCTGGAAAATCTCTGACTCGAAAGCTGGACCTTTTCTGCAAGGAATTGTTCCGGGTAGCCATGAGATCTACAGAAATGTGTCTGAAATGCTTTTGCAGCAGTCTTCGCTGTCTGGTCCTTGACGGGTACCACCAGTAAGAAGCGGGAGTAATAGTCCACGATGGTTAAGGCATAGACATAGCCTGACAGGCTTGGTGACAACTTGACGTGGTCTAACGCAACTAACTCAAGTGGTTGCTTGTTTACTATGAACTGGAGTGGGGCTCTCTGACTCTGTTGATCCTTTCTTCGAGGTTGCACAGGCCACATTTTCTACACCAATCTTCAATAGATTTCCTCATGCAAACCCAGTAGAATCTCTCTCTTAAGAGCACTTCCAACTTCTTCCATCTAAAATGACCTGCACCGTCATCGTAGGTCTTAAGACCATTTTGACGTCTCTCTTGGGTACGATAACCTGACAGACCAACTCATGTGTTTTAGGGTTAGTGTGCCTTCTGCAGAGCTTCCCTTGAATATAGAAAAAACTTGTTTCTTTCTTTCCAGAGTTGTTGGGTCTCAGCTGGAGCATTCTGATTAGGGTACACACCTTGTTGTATAAGCAGTTCTTCACTAGCTTCACAGCTCGTCGCTATCGGTTAGCCCATTCATGGTGCGCTAACGGGTGAGATTGCTCCTGTGTTTTGTAGATGCCGGGTTATATGTTCTACTTAAAACGGTCAAAGCCTAGCTCATTTCTTCCGCTCTCGGTTCCTCTTCCACGTCTTTCAGGTGTGGCATCCGGGATAAGGCATCTGCATTCTCGTTCTTGCGGCCTACCCTATATTTTATATTTGATGACAAAATTGTAGTTAGACAGCCAGGCTATCCATCACTGCTCCAATGCACCTAATTTTGCTATGTCCAGATGGGTCAATGGGTTGTTATCAGTGTAGATTGTGAATTCTGCAGCGGCCAGGTAGTGCTTGAAATGTTCGGTTACAGTCCAAACTACTGCCAGTAGTTATAACTTGAAGGAACTGTAATTCTCAGGGTTTCTTTACCATAGGCCGGAGATTCCTGCTTGCAAAGGAAACTCTTTCTTATCCCCTTGCTTCTGTGACAGTACTGCTCCCAGTCCCACGTTGCTGGCATCCGTGCACAGAATGAAGGGTTGATGGTAATCCGGATATGCCAGTATCTCTTCTCCTGTCAGCGCCCATTTAGCTTTTTGAAGGCCTCTCCCTCTCTTCACTCCACTGGAAAGGGGGTTTACGGGTTGAAGACCTTTATGACTGTCCTACCAGTATGTCTTGTAGGGGAGCTGCTAACTTTGTGAACCCTCTGATAAATCTTCTATAATAGCCCACCAGTCCCAGGAATTGCCTCACCTCTTTCACTTGGGGGGTCTTGGCCAATCCCTTATCACTGTGACTTTATCAGGATCCGGAGCTACTCCCTCTGAACTAACGACATGTCCTAGTTACTGCACCTTTGGCTTGAGAAGGTGGCACTTGGATGATTTGATCTTCATGCCGTACCGGACAAGGCTTCAAACACTTCTGCCAGGTCTTGTAGATGTTGTTCATATGACTTGGAGTAGACTATGACATCATCCAGGTACAGAAGGACAGTTTCAAAGTTCTTATGTCCTAGGCAGCTCTCCATCAGGCTTTGGAAGGTACCGGGTGCGTTGCAGAGTCCGAGTGGCATACAATTACACTCACAGAGGCCCATCGGCATAGTAAACTCTGTCTTCTCCTTGTCAGCCTCTGCCACAGAAACCTGCCAATACCCACTAGTCAGATCTAGAGTGGAAAAGTAGTTAGCAGATTTTAATGCAGCTAATGACTCCTCAATTTTAGGTTAGGGGTATGCATCCTTGTGTGTAATGAGGTTGATCTGCTGGTAGTCTACACACATTCTCATGGTCCCGTCCTTCTTTCTAAACAACACTAAAGGCGCTGCCCAGGGCTACAACTGTCCCTTATTACACCTGCAGTTTTCATGTCTTTGAGCATGTCTTTGGTGGTTTGATAGTGAGCGGGTGGTAATGGTCTATACCTCTCTTTTATAGGCTGATGGCTACCTGTGGGTATAGTGTGCTCTACCCCTTTAATTTGCCCAAAGTCTAACGGGTGTTTGCTGAATATCTGCTCATATTCTTTTACTACCTGGTATACTCCATGCTTTTGATGGGAAGGTGTAGAACTGGTACCCACATGTAGCTTTTCGCACCAGTCCTCCAGCTTTTGAACCGTGATCGTAGGGGTGCTGGTAATGGATGGATGGATGGAAGAGCAGGGTGCAGCAAAGTAACAAATACATGGAGACTTGAGCACTCTACCGGGTACTTTACTGGAACGATGCAGATGGTAATACAGTTCACAGCAGGTTGCAGTCTCTGGACGAAATAGCTGGCCGGGTAGTGACAACGGGTTGCAAAGCTTCTGTGAGTCTCCTGTGGAATGCCTGCTTGAATATGCCCTGTGTCCTGCTCTCAATACCTGCCCTTTTAGGTGCCCACTTCGTACCAGGCCCGTTGTACATGGGAATCCTGGTGTGACAATTCCTCTTGACAGGGTGTCGGGGCCGGTAAACGGTCCGCGACCTCCAGTGTTTTTGGTGAGGGGATAAATCCCTCGCCGTGTTCAGATCAGGGTTTCCTCCTGAGAATGGGCGCTCGGGGGGTTACCTCCTTCCGTCTGGGCTGTCCGCTTCTCTCGCTATGGGTCCCTCCTTGGGATTCCTCCTTCACTCTCTCGAAGAATCCCGTTCTTGGTCTTCTCTAGTGCCGACTGAATCTCACTGTGTGTCCTCCCTGTGTCCTCCTTCTTCCCTAACTTTACCCCTAGGGTATAGGACCTCTGCCAACTGCCTAAGTGGGTGTGTGTTGGAGTGCTAGGATGGGAGCCTCCCAAAGGACATTTGCATTCTGTTGTGACAGGGGTAACCGCAAACTCATTTATGGGTGCAGTACCCCAACTGTGACGCCTGACCAGGTGGGGCGCCACTTTCCCCCTTGGTGGAATACTCTCATCCATGAGTGTGGTTAAACAGGGAACAAGGTAGAGTGAAAATTTACTTTTTTTTCAATAAAGAATAACAACAGGTAACTTATTTAGAAGTTCATGCAGCATTTTTCATCCCTTTATGGGAGGCACCAAACTTAAAACGTGCATGTATATAAAAGAATAAAGTAAAACATTATTAACTTGCATCTGCCTCATGGGGACTGGTAACTGCGCTGGTCCAGTGGTAATTATTGTCCAGCACAGTCCAGTGTGTTTTATCACCGCTGGGCAGCATTGAATAGAACATTATTCTAAACTGGTAGAGTTCTCATTATGTCCATGAGGCTCAAACAGGGATAATTATTCAGAAAAAAGGGAAAAAGGCACAAAAAAACTATTTACAGTTCAAGTTGGGATTACTTAGTCATTTACAAGCGGGCCACTCTACTAGGTAACCATAGTCTCCACGTTACAAGTCTCTGTCCGCGTGACCGCGGCGTAAATGTGGCACTACATCCATTCTTGCAACAAAAATGTCATCTGTTAGTCCTTCCTCACGCACAAACCCCCACCCATCCCCGTAACGAAACGTTACCACAGTACCACTCCTTCCAAGTTCCGCAGGTAACGGGGGCTGCTTGCGAGCTTCCTCTATGATTTGGCGACACTCCATTTCCATTCAGCCACCAGCCCAGTTGATGGTGCCACCGAGCCGCCTCGTCCTCCTCGCTGAGTTGCGGAGCGTTGGCTTGGGGGGAGTATGGCGGGGGTGACGGGCTGGTTACCGGGTAATCCGGCGAAGCTGCGATGTTGACACAGAGCGTTGGCAGGGCTCCGCATTGGTACTCCTGGGCACCCCACCATGCCGCCTCTGGGTTGTCGCCTCTGGTGGTGTCTGAGCTGTAGTCCGGATCATCCGCATCGAGGCACTCCTCCAAGGAACCGGTTGATTCATCGTCTCCTTCTGTGTTCTCGATTATAATGCCCGGCTTCTCGTCGGGTCCTCCCTGCGTCCTGGGCTGGTGGGGCGTTGGTAGGGTTTGCAGGCGGGTCTACGGAGCCTTCTGTCTGGACCCCAACCTCCCGGGTCTGCACGGTTGTCTTGCCCCAGGGTCTCCGACACAGCTCGTGCGACTAATGCTGCTCTCTCGCCTCCTGGTCCGCGCTCGGGTCATGAGCTCCATGGCCCAGTTGGCGCTCCAGCTGCGGACTACCCACTCCAATGTATTAGCCAGATTGTCCCGCAGATCTCGGAAGGCGTCCCACCAATAGTCCATGTCCCCCTTGTTGGTAAGGAAGAGACTGAGTCCAGGTCCCTGTGGCATGCAGGCCGCCTCCATTATGCAGCATCAGCGCCATTGTACGGCCTGTTGCTTCCTCTTCCAGCTGGGTTCTTATTGACCTTTGGGGTTCTTTTGGATCACCTTCCTGTGGCCCACCCCCTTGGTTGATTGGCGGCCATAGGGGCAGGCAAACAGTTTCACACCTCTGGATAGGCCCTCCCATTGCAAGGGGCTGAGGCACACCCTTGGGCCTGCACGTTGTCCTTCAAATGGCCGAAGCGCCATCTTGGGATTCCTGGTAGAAATGGTGGGAATCAATTTTCAGCGCCATTTAATGGCGGGAAAAGTTCTTTTTACGTTAAACAGTTTAAAGTTCGTAGGCACACAGTACCCAGTAGCACCGGGCACGGGATCCTGTTTGCGATGCCAGATTAAGTTATGTGTCGGCCAGGGCAGTGGGGGACTCTGGTGTCTGGGCCCTCTGCTGCGGTAGGGATGTCACTGGTGGCCTGCCTTGACCCGTGGCCCCGGAGACTGAACTTTTCAAAAAGGGTATATGTACAGAGGAATAAGTTTGTAATGTAGTTCTCGTGACACGATCTGCGGCTTCTGGTGATTAAACACCACCCTGCTCTCCATCCATCCATCCATCCATTACCAAAACCCCTACCATCACCGGTGCATCCCTGCCCCGGGGGGTTAGCTCCACCTGCAGGGAGCTGTACCATCAAGGCCGCTATACCAACACTCTCCAGAGGAATGAAGTGGAATGAGGTGCCCACTTCGTACCAGGCCCATTGTAGATGGGAATCCTGGTGTGACATTTCCCCTGCACAGGATGTCGGGGCCGGTAAATGGTCCGCGACCTCCAGTGTTCTCGGTGAGGGGATAAACTCCTTGCTGTCTTCAGAACGGTGCTCTGGCAAAACAGATCAAGGTTCCCTCCTGAGTATGGGCACTTGGGGGGTTCCCTCCTTCCGTCTGGGCTGCCCGCTTCTCTTTCTAAGGGCCCCCTCCTTGGGATTCCTCCTTCACTCTCCGGAGGATTCCGTTCTCTGTCTTCTTTCAGTGCCGACTGAATCTCATTGTGTCCTCCCTCCTCCCCTAACTCCCCCCCTAGGGTATGGGACCTCTGCCATCTGCCTAAGTGGGTGTGTGTGGGAGTGCTAGGATGGGAGCCTCCCAAAGGACATTAGCATTCCGTTGTGACAGGGGTAACTGCACACTCATTTATGGGTGCAGTACCCCAACTGTGACGCCTGACCAGGTGGGGAGCCACAATTACTATGAGAAGAAGATCCTGGATTAGGTTCAATATCATCTAGGAGAAGGGTAATAAAGAGAGTGAGTGAGATGGTTAAGTGATTGATTTGAGGGCATCTCTTATGTTAAATGGAAGGTGTCAATTGATCTAGGTTGTGTAACATTCTAAAAAGAGCATGAGCACTGTACAGGACTCTACTGTATAGGACTAGAGGCGAGAGAGGGACTGATATGGATGGATATTACTAGACAGAGGCACGATGCTATCGCATCGGGAGGGTGGTGATGTCATGATGAAGTTGGGCTCTGTGTCACTTGGGTTGGTGGCTATCTCAGCACACACTGTATACACACACCATAGGCACTGTATACACAGCACACTGTATACACATATTATTATTATTATTATTATTACTTATTTATATAGCGCCATTAGGTTCCATGGCACTTTACATGAGGATAAGGGAGACAAGAACAAGTACAGTAAATCTTGGCGATCAGGACGTACAGGTACAGGAGGGGCAGGAACCCTGTCCACGAGGGCTCACAGTCTGTCACATAAGCTGTATACACAGCAAACTCAGTATACACACAGCACACACATACTGCATAGACACAGCACACACACTGTATACACAGCTCATACACACCATATACACACAGCATACACTGTGTACACACACCTCATACACATTGTATACACAGTAAACACTGTGTGGCCATATCCACACACCTCCGCTGTAAGCAGGCTGCGGCTGCCTAGTGTCCGCCTAAGCCGAGCGGACAGGGAAAGACGCTGCTAGCAGCGTTTCCCTGTCCGCTCTGGGAAAGCGGACATTAGGCAGCCTGCTGTGTGAAATGGTTACCATGATACACATCGGGTAACCATGGGCTGCGTCAGCAGAAAGCGGCAGCGCACACACACCCCCTTCTCTGAAAAAACCTAAGTATTTAGCGGAGAACCGCTAAATACTTACAGCGGAGGTGTGTGAACATGGCCTATCTCTGCATTCATGTGCAGCCCTTCCTTTGCCTGAAAACTACCTGCGCTTGATTTTTGCGCTAGCGCAGGCAGGCAAGTGCAGGTAACTGCAAAGACGCTGAAATGTGCAGAAATGTGAAAGGGGCCTAAGTATTTAGCGGAGAACCACTAAATACTTACAGCGGAGGTGTGTGGACATGGCCTATACACAGCACACAATACATACAGAGAGCACACAATGCATACGCACACCTCACACACACTGTATACACACAACACACACTGTATACACAGCATACACTATATACACATTGTATATACACAGCTCACCCATATTGTATACACATAACACACACACTGTATACACAGTGCACACTGTATACATGAGAGAAAAATCCAGCCAACGATGCAGTCTTCATTTTTTTTCATTTTTATTTTGCGTTATGTAGAATAAAACATTCTCAGCGAGTACAATCCTCGAACGCTAGATGCGTTTCGGTAAAGCACCTTAGTCGTCAGCTGATGACTAAGGTATTTTACCGAAACCTGTCCAGCGTTCGGTGATTGTACTCCCTGAGAATGTTTTATTCTACATAATGCAAAATAAAAAGTAAAAAAAAATGAAGACTGCATCGTTGGCTGGATTTTCTCTCATCATGTATACAGTGTCTGTGTCATGTCTCATTAATTCAGTGAGGGATTTGGATGTCCCTATCCAGATGAGAACGGTTTCAGGATTACTCCAGTGAAGCACCATCCCTCTTTTCCCTTCCTTCATGCACACTGTATTCACACAGCACACACTGTATACACATATATACACACAACTCACACACACTGTGTACACATACAATGCACTCTATACAAACACCTCACACACACTGTATACACAAGCACACACTGTATACACACAGCACACACTGTTATACACATTGTGTATACACCACTCACTCACACTATACATACAGCAGGCACTGTATCAACACAGCTCACACACTATGTTTGGGCCCTCTCCCTTCTGGGAACATGGCTCCATCTTCAGCAACGCCCCTCACCCCCTCTCTCTGCAGGACAGGTAGGACAGTACAGAGGGAGGGGGGCCCCTTCAGTCCTGTGCAGCTTCAGAGTGCCCTCTTTATTTTATAGAAGCTCGAGTCCAGGGCACTGAAAAGAGTGACCGAAGTCAATAAAAAAAAAGCACACAAGATGACGTTTCTTGTGGACCATTCCTATAGGAAAGGGTCCATAACAATCAACCCCATCCCTCTGAGCCAGAAGGCCATAGCAAGGATCAGGGATTTTCTGTGCTCTCCCTAGCCAAAGCCAGAGTGAGTTTTTCATCGTTGCTTTCAGAGCCCAACCAGGCATCTTACCCCAGTGGAGTAGGAAGCTACAGGGTGTTGGTTCTCAGCCGTAGCTTGCCCCGGACCTCCGACCGGGTGTTGGTTTTTCAGCCGCAGCTGCCTGAAACCTCCAACCGAATTGTTGGTTTCTCAGCCCAAAGCTGACCGGACCTCTGACGTATGTTATAAAAATTTCACTCATCTAGCCAAAAGGCCCGAATAGGGAGGTACGCTCAAAAAGTGTGAGAAGCAAGGAGCATACTACAGAGTCCAAGATGCACTGAGCTCCTGTGGTGCCCCTGCAGATTGGTGGCCATAGTAAGGTACTGCAGCTGGGACTGGTAAGTGAGGTACTCCACACAAACACCCTGACACAACCCCTGATACCTAGTCCTAAGTCTTTCATATCAGGCAAGGGATAGTGTATGGGACTAAGTGGAGGATGGAGATTGAGAAAAAGCCCAGGAGGAGGGTGAAGGAACTGGAACAAAACCCAGGACATTAAGTTAGGACAGCTCAAGTAGAGAGCACAGGTTCAAGTTCCTAGCGATTTGTGAGGGAAGAAGGAACAGAACTCCTATGCTGATACACCCAACAAGCCTATCATACTAGTCCAGAGAGGAAGAACCCAGATCCGGCAGCCTGTGCCACCGTATGGCTCGACCGAGTCCCAGGCAGCCTAACATGGGAAGCAGGAAGGGGTCCACCGTGTCTCCGGATCCACGGGAACACCAGGGGACCGGGCCGAAGCCAGGGTGCCGGCCCTGTTGAAGTTGTCGGGAGCTGTATGCCCCAACCACAGATTAACCGGCGGGGTGAAGGACTCCATGCCTGGAACTTACCCTCCAGTGCAGCAAAGGAAAGGCTGTTAAAGTAGGGTTAGGGGGACAGACTGAAATCTCCCGAGAAAAGACCCGCAACCGCTGGCCCATAGCTAGCACTCAGATAAGAGAAGGAGTCCTGGAAAGGGACCAGAGAGGGAGTGCAGGTAATGAGCCGTCCCAGCTGCAAGGTTGTGTCTGGAACCTTAAGTAAACTGTTTGTACCCTCTGAACTGTTGAGTAAAGTACCCAGTCAAGCTCAAAGCTACGTGTGTGAGGCTGTTATTTTACACGTCAGCGACAGGAGCTTGGCTGCAGAGCCGCCAACTGATTTTTGGAGACTGCCTGAAGGGGCTGAGCTCATTGTACTAATACCTCGTTCCTATACCTGCTCTGGGAGAAAGCCCTGCCCGTGGAGTGCTCACCATCCTTGCTGCCTGCCACCACCATCCTCCCCAGAGGCCTGGACGTCAGCGGTGGCCCACACTGGCCACAAACCACGGGTGGCCTCATGAACTATTCACAAAAACTTTAATCCCTTTTCATGTTTTTATTCCTTTTTTTTTATTACCGCACCTAGGACCACGGAACCGGGTCTCGTCACTGTGACACCTCGCAGCCTTTGAGGACAACAGGACCCCGTCTCGAGTACTCCGGTCCCCAGGGTGCGATAGTCCTAACCCAGTAAGCTCAGTGTCCAACCAGGGTGAACAGTCCTGTGGCACATTGCACCATAGCCCTCACACTTACCCGTCTGAAGGCCTTGATCCTAGTAGATGAGATAAAAGACGGCACTCACCGGATCTCTTCAACGTGCTTTTTATTCACAGAATGTGAGGGTATATAGTGCAAGTAAGGGTCGGCAGCTTTAACGCTATGCGCTTCTGGAAAATATTCTAAATATTAAGTGCATGCCGTTAAAATCAGCTATTAATGGCAGTCTGACCCTAGCCTTAGGCCTCATCGAGGCCTTACAGATACTGAGGTAAAAACTGACCAAATACCGAACATCTGCACAAGTCTTACAGATACTAAGGTAAAAAACCTCACAAATATTCAGTATGTGCATGTGGCCTTACAAATACTGAGGTAAAAACTCCCCAAATACTCAGTATGTGACAAGGCCTTACAAATACTGAGGAAAAAAACTCACCAAATACACAACGTGTGTACCCACTGCCCCTCCACCTTGGAAAGACACATGTGAAATGCCTCTATATGCTGTATGTGCCCGTCTATGTGGATATTTTGCTTAAATCATGTATGTATGGACTCATTACATACATGATCCAAGCAAGATATCCACATAGAGGGGCACATACAGCATGTAGAGGCATTTCACATGGTTCTGTGTTATCCAAGATAGTGGAGCACAGTTGACATGGGGCAAATTTGCCCCTTGTAGTTTCAGTACAAATAGTCCTCTGTCCAGTAGTGTCTCTGTCACACCCTCCCTGACCACTCCAGTGATTAAGTTAGCACACAAATCATTTAATTTATATTACTTAAATTCATTTTCCTTTACACTCCTCCAGTCCTCCTGCCGTGCAGCAACCATCAGGAGGTTTGGCACACACAGAACAAAGCCAGAGCAACTGCAGCAGCAGGACATATCACTCACTGTCACAGGCACGTTACTTCTGTGCTCTGTGTCGGCAGGGTGACGATCACTCTCTTCCTTCAGGCCCAGGAGGTGGTGGACGGTGGGTGACAGACTCAGGAGGAGTCTGGAGATCAGCTGCCTGTGAGCAAGAGGATTGAGCACACGCGGGCCGTGTGTGCCTCCTCCAGCACCGTGGTCTTTTAGCAACGTCCTCCACACGTTGGATGTCACATAATAATGTATGGTTCAGGAGAAAGAAGGGGGGTGCTAGGCGTGGTTCAGCGATGCAGAGTGCGGTGGCCAGTGGTGGATTATAATGGGGTAATTTATCCTGGGCTGGTGGACCCCCCCATAGCATTGGGCCCGGGGCTACCGCCCATAATGACCTCATTGTAATCCGCCACTGATTGTTTTTTGGTAAAAATAAAATATTTGCATTGTGACAATCCTTGTGTTTTTTTAACACAATGGATAAATTTGGACGATGCTATTTCCCCTATGGTTTTCGAAACCATAATGCATGGTTATTAGTTCTATGATCAATGGATTGGGGTCATATATGAAAGATGTTCAGTTCCTCTACCAGTTCCAAATCATTACTTCTGCCATCCAAGAAAGTGACTCATAAACAGGTCATCACTGAGACTGTTGTCCACACCTTGGAATTTCAATTATATAATCAATTGTCAATTTCAGAAAAGGCTAAAATGCAATTTTTGGAATGGTTGGTGATAAAATCTTTTGAATCTTTGGTATCATTGACTTGCTAAAATGATATTCTCCTGATTTACTTATATATACCGTATTCAGATCTCCCACCTCAGTTCTGTCCATCCTCCAGACAATTCTAAACATGTAATTTTAATTAAATACCTCTGTCCTTGATGGCAAAGGAAAGAAGATTTCTGCTAAATCAAAGAAGAGGAGAAAAATGTTATCTGGATTATTAGAATCTGGAAGGAATTTAATTCAATATAAACAGTTAAAATCAACAAAGGGAATAGCTACTAAAGAAAAGCAGACTCCAAAATTACATTTTTGAGAAAGAAATTTACATATTAAGTACTTATTATCAAAGCAATAATGAAACGTACAATAGCTGGAATAGCAATGTCCATCATTTCATTTCATCTCCTCATCTCATCACTCTCTGTTGTGTATCCCCAGACTCCAAATAATATATAAACTATACAATATACATCTATAAGACTCATTTGCATATATATTCTCTTATTACTTCCTGTGATTGGTTTGCTTGTTTTATTGAAATTACAGACGGGATTAACGTTAGACAAGTTGATGCTTCATGATATTGAGCTTTCATGTGAGCCTCGGGGGCCAGTGCAGCAAACAATATATTTTAATCTATAAATATAGCATCTTGACCTATATTATAGCTGTTTTTGCAATGTAGTGGATATCTGCCCCCCTCCTCCCATTTTGTTAAATAAGTGTGAAATGCAAGAGGAGGAGTTCGATTTTTTTAGATCAAAGTGATGTCAAAGGAAATTTTATGTTTTTGGTAAATACTAGTAATGGGTGAGCAGTAAAATGCTCAGGGTGCGTGATGCTGGGATCGAGCATATCGAAATGTTCGGGTGCTCGAGCCGAGCACTGAGCCCAATGTTAACCTATGGGGAACTCGAACATTTTTCTGGCGGCTCCCTCGGCGGTCTGCAGAAAGCCTAAAAATGTGACAAATGTATATGAATAGTGTTCAAGTGTTCAAATTACATGGGAACAGCATAGAGAAGACTCCTGTAAACATTTCTGACTCCCAGGTCACTGCTGTGAACAATGTTTTCTGAGTATAACAAGCTGGAATACACATCGCTGTTCAGGCAATGCTTATTCCAGCACCTATAGTGCGGGTGCAGGGGGAAGTGATGTCACATGAGGGGAGGAAGAATTCTGTGTTTCTTCCCCCCGTGTGACATGTGTGACATTCCACTATAGCAGTGTTAACAGTGTTAGACTACTATAGTGAAATAATCAAAAAAAATGGTGATAAAAATAAAAAAAATTAATACTCACCTCTCTGCAGAGTGTCCCATGCAAGACATCCACATCCATCACTGCAAGGACCTTAATCAGCTGACTGGCAACAACTATCAGCTGATGGTAACATGACAGCATCAGCTGAACGGTTTAAACCTCCCACCAAAACCGCTCAGCTGATGTGATTGAGCGGGCGGCTAAACCAATAAGCTGATACTGTCATCTGATTGGTTTAGCCAGACGTGGGAGATTTAAACCAACAACTGGCACCAGCTTTGGGCGACCAATCAGCTGACAGCGTCAGCAGATTGGTTTAAATCACCCACCATCAGCGTGTGACCAATCAGCTGATATCGTTAGCAGTTGGTTTAAATTGTCCGGGCCGGCGGGCGAACAATCAACTGACTCAGCTGATTGTTCCCCCACGGCCGGCGGGCGATTTAAGCCATTGATATTGTCAGCTAATTGGCCACCGCTGGCGGCGGACAGCTAATCAGCTGACAGTGTCAGCTGATGTTTTATCAGTGGCGGGCGACCAATCAGCTTACTCTGATCGCCTGGCAGCGAGCGATTTAAACCAACAGGTGATTCTGTCAGCTGATTGGTCGCCCGCCGCCCGCATCAGCTGTTGGTTTACATCTCCCACCGCTGGCAGGTGACCAATCAGCAGACACTGTGAGTGGTGACACTGTCAATGGTTTAAATCGCCCGCCAGAGATAGATAGAGTTCAGCTGATTGGTTTAAATCACCCACCGCAAGGTGCAACCAACAGCTCACTGCTGTCAGCTAATTGGTTGCCCTCCTGCTTGTTTCAGCTGATGGTATAAATCGCCCGCCTGGGGCGAGTGACCAATCAGCTAACTCTATCAAGCTGATTAGTGCCCGCCACTGGCAGGTGATTTGAACGATGAGCTGACACTGTGTAGTATCTACACACTATATAAGACACACACTAAATCAGTCCCTAGCTAAGCAGCACCTCTTCCTACACTAGCTGACTGTGGATGAGAGGAAGGTCCAGCCTTCATCTTGATCCTTCAGATTTTACTTGACACTTTGCTTTCATTCATGGGCTATATTCCTGTTTCACTCACCTGGAGAGGTGGATTCTCAAAATCTTTGAACTGGATGAGTAGTATTTATGGAGCACAGGCAGATGGCATTGGTGCAAGAAAGTTACAATTGAAGTAGCAGAGCAAAGAGTTTAAGTCATGGCAAGTTGAAGACTCAGAAAATGCAGAAGCAGAAAGAGCAGCCTAAAGAAGAGCACAGGGAGCCATGTGAAGAAAGTGGAAGATATAGCAATTGCAACTGGTGCCAGGTAAGTTTCTGATGTCACTTCTACTTCAAAGATCTTCATAGTGCTCTTCCTTTTGCCAAAGAAGTCTATTTTGATCACCATAACCTGGTAATATGAATGGTAAAGTCCACGCCTCTTTGAAGGCATTAAGGATGAAGAGCTGAGAGACTCTATGGTATCCTTTCAAATTATAGGCAGCAAATCAACTGGGATTCAAGAAATCAATTCTCTGTAACAACCATAATGTACTGCATCAGCAACAATATATTGAGGCCCAGCCAATTATGTCAGTCAATACCAATCAAAAATGTAGTTGTAGTTTGAGAAAGGGTCTTGTCCAGCCGTGAAAAGTGAAAATAAAAACACTTTTATGTTTTCTTTGTACTTGTATCAAGTAGCTTGATTCAGTAGCACTGCTATCCAACCAGTATCCCTCCCCACTAATTTCATTGCAAGTGCAGAATAAGTGTCCTACCTCCCTGAAGATAACCCTGCTCGGTTCTCCTTCTCTATATCAAGCTGTTTACAGATCAGACTGCATCCATTGTGTTACTGGTTCCCTTTAGTAAGTCTTGGATGATAACAGTAGAGGTGCTTGCAGGATTACCATAGTGACTGAGACTGGTCTAGCATTGAAGGAGTCGATATAGGAGAAAAAATTAACGCCCACCACTGGAGCCAGTAATTTTGCACTACCAACCTTTATGGCCCCTCACAGAATAGCTCATCAAAATAAGTATACTTGGCATGAAATTTGCTTGGCTCAAAGCAAGGAAACAGGGAGACCATTGGGAAGTTACGAAGCACAAAGCAGTTTAAAATGCAAAGTGACTGGATTGATTTAAATTGTCACTTCAGTGAGGAAGTGTATGAACTCTAGCGCCACCTATAGGTAGCAATCCTCAAAGTCAGTCAACTCTTTAACAAGCTTTTTAATATGACCAAGGATTTGTGACAGATCAGAACCTGGATTGATTTAGGCTAGGGTCACATTTGCGTTTTTTTTTTTTTTTACATCCTGATCCGGTTTTGAGCATTAAAAATTCTCAAAACGGGATCCGGATCTGCAGCCCATAGGCTGTAATACAAAAACTGGATTGCCCAAATGGCAATCTGGTTACTGGACCCGGTTTGCAGCCTGCGGTAAAAATCATGCAGGCTGCGTCTATCGCAGCGGTTGCAAAACCGGATCCGTTTAAATGTAAATGTACCTTGTGGTACCGAATCCAGTTCCGGATCTGGTTTTGAAAATTGCAAAAATCCTCATTCCAAAACCGGATGCATTAAGGCATCCAGATCCGGAATGAAGATTGAATTTTCACACATTTTAAGAAGTATGAAGGCACAGTCCAAAACAACATCCGGTAATGGATGAGCTTACCGGATTGTGCCTTCAAAGTGTGACCCTAGCCTTAGTTACTATTTTAGAATGGACTGATGAACGTATGAGCCAGTTTATTGTAATGAGCCTTCAAATGGATGGTTTTAGTAAAGCCAAACCCCATCACCAGGAGACCTGAAAGGAACAAGTTGACAGTGTTTTTTCCTTCACTTTTTCACATTAGCCAAGACTGGTGCCAAATCAGATTCTGTTTAAGGCCAAATGTAATGAACGTCCTGAGAGACTCCACTCAGTAGGAAGTTGATTCTTGGATGCAATTGGCAGAGGAAGAAAAGACTCATGACAATAGACTATGACATATGGAGATTTCCTCTGTTCATAATAGGTCAGAAAAGAGTATTTCACTGCGCTGTAGAGGTCCAAGATGGTTAAGATGAAATAGGTTTTATAATATATTTTGAATATACTATTAATTACAGTTGCATGAGCCGATGATACTTTTATAGTGATTGTGTCTCACACAACCACATCAGGTGAGCTGATCTAAATACTTCCTTACCAGATCTCTAATATCGGATAACACCCTGTTGCGCTTCAACATCCTTCCAGTTTCCATATGGAGATTTCCTGGAAGTCTCAAAAACTTGTTTTTTATGGGTGAATTGAGCACAAATGTGCAAATCAAGTCAACTATTTGATTGAAATCAGATATAATTTGAATGCATTTTGGGTGCATACAAGAAATGTTTGACTTGGCTTGTATTACCATTTTGGGGTTGTGAATATAGAAAGTAATAGTAAATCTACTCTAGCTTTTATAGACTATGGGGTATAAAAATTGTGCAGGATGTTGGCTTTATATGACAGAGGTGTTGTGGGCACCAGTCTGCAATATTACAATGGTTCACAGCTGTTGGGTTGTGTCAAATGAACATTGTGGGAATGTGATCACTACTTTAGTTGCCCAATAAGGGTTCACTCACATCTGTTTATAAAAAATTGGTCCGATTTTCATCCAGAAATGTTGGAGGAGTTAAATCTAGTTGTTTTTTATATGTCATGTGAATGCTACGTGAGTGTGCAATTTTTTTTTCTTTCCTAGCATCCATATAGCATTTTTATGCAATGTGTTTTCTTTCTCATCACCTATTATTCCACAATTGTTTAGGCTGGGGTCACACTTGTGTTGTGGCATCTGCTAAATGAATGCATTAAAAGGATGGGTTTTGTTCCCTGGCATTCACATGACATGTGTGTGCATTTTTGACGCATGCGTTAACGCATGGTATATGTATGTATCACACGTTAACGGATGCATTTGCCATAGACTCCAATGTCAAATTAACGCATTCGTTTCCCAAAACAGCCCAAAAAAAGCTGCAGACCACGTTATGATGTAAACTAAAAATGACGCACAGTGCCAAACGCATACCAAATTGGCAATGCATTTTTTATATTGGAGTCTATGGGTACATTAACACATCCATTTGCAAACATTTTAAGATGAAAAAAATGAATTCTTTTGGCAGATGCTTGGCGCAAGTATGACCCTAGCCTACACTCCCTGACAGAAGTTATGTCGCTTATCCATGTTATTTGAAATAAAAGCTTATAACCTGATGTTAAATTCATCCTTTGGTTGTATAAATTACTCTTTTGAAAGCTGAAACCTTCCGAAATTTGGTTTAGGTTTAGAAAATAAATTGGCATGAATGCTGAAATATTGATCATTTAATGAACACAGAATGGTCTTATTTGGCAAGACAAAAGTTTTGTCGCCTACTCATATAATGCACCCAAATCCTAGTTTACATCCTCACCTGTGCTCTGTAAATGATCGGTTAATTAGTGGGTGAGTCTAAAAAGAAACCCAGCACCCCAGACCTTCACTTGAACTGCAACTTGAGCTCTGACAACATGCCAAAAATCCACCCTGCGACCAAAGCCTTGATTATCAAGAGGCTGAAGACCAGATCCACTGCAGAGGTGGCTGGCACCTTTAATGTGTCTCAGCGTCAAGTACAAGGAATTAAAAAAAGATTTGAAGAGACTGGAGATGTATTTGACAAGGCCAGGTTCAGCAGACCCCGCAAGACAACTGCTCAGGAGGAACGTTTGTTGGTTAGAAAATCCAAAGCAAGCCCCCCTTCCACTGCAGCATAAAACCAACAGGCCTGTCACCTCAAGTCCCTGTGTCAACTAGAAAAGCTTGTAGGATTCTGGTTTGAAATGGCCTCCATGGTCGAATCAGTACCCAGAAGCCAGCACTCAACAAAAGGCGAATAAAAAAACATGTGGCATTTGCAAAGTCCCACAGCCTGCTAAACAGATGGACACTGGAAAAGTGGCAGAAGGTGGATTTCTCTGATGAATCTTCAGTAGAATTACACCACAGCCTCCCCAAATACTGCAGGAAACCTACTGGAGCCCATATGGATCCAAAATACACCCAGAAAACAGGTAAATTTTGTGGTGAAAAGATCATGGCCTGGGATTACATTCAGTATGGGGGTGTGCAAAACATTTGCAAAGTGGAAGGCAATATCAATAGCCTAAAATGTCAATAAGTATTAACTACCTCTTATATTCCAAATCATCGGCAGGATGGTGCTCCATCTCATACATCCATCTCTACAACAAAGTTCCTCCAGGCAAAAAAGATCAAGGTGCTCAAGGACTGGCAAGCCCAGTCACCAGACAGGAACATCACTAAGCATGTTTGGGGTAGGATGACAGAGGAAGCTTTGAAGATAAAACCAAAGAATCTAGATGAACTCTGGGAGGCATGTAAGACTGCATTCTTTGCTATTCCTGATGACTTCATTAATAAATTGTATGAATCATTGTTGAACCACATGGATGCAGTCCTTCAAGCTCATGGAAGTCAAACAAAATATTAAATATGACTCTAATAGCACCACAACTTCATTCACCAATGTTATGCAACATATATTTGTATATTAAGTAAATTTTTTGTTTGAAAATCACATTACTTTCTGTGGGCGACAAAACTTTTGTCTTGCCAAAATCTGACCATTCTGTGTTCATTAAATTTCAGCATTGATGCTAATTTATTTTCTTAACCTAAACCATATTTGGGAGGATTTCAGCTTTCAAAAGAGTAATGCATACAACCAATGGATGAATTTAACGTCAGGATATAAGCTTTTATTTACATAACATGGATAAACGACATAACTTCTGTCAGGGAGTGTAAGCTTTCAGGACCATTTGTATTGTATAATGTTACAGAATGGTAATGTCTCCATAAAAATTGGATGGTTTACGAATGGTTCATTCGATGTATGCTTGCTTTTTCTCACCCGTTGACTTGTATTGGTGAGTCTATGCCATTTTACGAGAAAATTAGACAACATGCTACCATTTTTTTTTTCACTCCAAAAACAGCTGAAGAAAAACTTGAAGATCCTCAGTGCCTTATTGTTTCACATTGACTCGTGTACAAACTGATTTTTTCATCAGTGCATATAACCAATTTATCTGTTTGCATGTATATAATATATAAACAGTATATACTAGCTATTGAACCCATTCTATGCCTGTGTGTTGAGCATTTTCATTGGCCTATTTTTAATTTTATTGAAGCATTACCTGAAAAATAAATGTATTCATTGTGCAAAAATGGTGGAGATGTGTCTATATGGAGATACTATTTAATAGCCCCAAAATTTGTGGCTGGACATTGTGCTGAACAGTAGATGGGCCACAACATGGTTGGGTATCTATCTAACCAAAAATAATGTATCTCCTCTGCTCTAACATTCCATATGATGGATGTCAGGGTTTGCGTAAGCCTAAAGTCACACTTAGCATGTCACTCACGCTTGACGGATCCAGTAACTGCAGAGGAAAGCCTGCTGTAACAGACAGCATTAACATCGGGTGCTGAGAGCAATAGTTGATCCATAGTAACTCGATGTCTACCATGGATGCAGCCACACAGGATGCCCCAGGAACTGCGCATTAGCAGAGCGCACAGGAAAATGTTGTCTGCAATGTTTTCCTGTGCACTCTGCTAAAGCACATTTCCTGGGGCTTCCTATGGAGCAGCGTTTTGCTCTCAGCACCCGATGTTAATGGTGTCCGTTACAGCAGGTTTGACTCTGCAGTTACTGGATCCAGCAAACATAAGTGACATGCTAAGTGTGGCCCTAACCTTATCCCAATTTATACATATACTATTACCTTCCTCCATGGGGTCTTCTTCCTATCAACCATTAGAGAAAGATCCTATTGATTGTACTAGATAAGATCCTATACGAATCTAGAAAATCAATAATGCAGACCTCTTCCTTCTTTCGCTTTCTTCTGATGAACCCCAATATATCCTGTGGGGAGAAACGCATCAAGCACTGGGGAAATTTGAAATCTTCTTCCACGAATTATGAAAGATTCATTTGGAACATCTGTCAACACTATTGGTCATTTGATCCATTTATGAGGTAAGACATTCCTCCAGGGAATTGTCTGTATAATACATTGAAATCCTTATGGTTTAGAATGATCAGGGCTATATCTAGGGCAAACTGCAGACTAATGGGGCCACCACAAACCTAGGGTGTAACCAACTCCATTGTGTAGGCAGAGACCAATTTTTGAAGCATAGTCTATGAGGTGTTATT
This sequence comes from Allobates femoralis, assembly GCA_033576535.1. Classification (NCBI taxonomy): domain Eukaryota; kingdom Metazoa; phylum Chordata; class Amphibia; order Anura; family Aromobatidae; genus Allobates; species Allobates femoralis. Next base: position 59,318,748 of record JARQOC010000001.1, read on the forward strand.
ACCATTTCACCTGTTGGTGATTTCTTTGATTTTTCTGTTTCGTCCTTACATGTTGGTCCACTGTATTTTAAATTTTTTGCACAATAAAATATATGTTTTATCTTACTATATATTTGAAATTGGTATTTTTCTCTTTAGAGACAGGTGATATTTGCAGAGACATTGCCTTCAATAAAATTGTGCTGGCGCATGCAGTGTGCGCATGTGCAGACTTTGGCACCATTTCACTTAAGATTTCAACTAAAACATATGAGTGTAGCACTGAGCACACACCAGTCATAGGGATAATGGCGGCAGCCACAGTGTGAAATTCAAATAAAGGTGAGGAAAAGAGCCATGGGATCCTTCTGTCCAAAGCCTGGATCAAACTGTTTGAGGGCTGGCTCATGCGTAGTGCTACGTTCACATTGTAGTTGAATCCTTTACCAAAATGGGGCCAGAGTGAGTGTTTGCATAGACATTGATCTCCAGCGCCATTTTATTGAAGACACTGTGTCTGTGAATACTATCTGAAACTAACTAGTGATCGGTGATATCAGCAGAGACAGAGTCTATAATAAAATGGGGCTGGAGTTTGCGGTAAGCGCACACACTGACTCTTATTGAAGACTCCAACTTTAATGTGAACATAGCACTGCACATGCACTGGCCATCCCAGTTTCAGACAGAAGAACGCATTCAGCATTACATAGTGAATATGTATATATATATGTATATGTATATATATATACTAGATGGTGGCCCGATTCTAATGCATCGGGTATTCAAGACTATGTATGTAGTTTATTTATGAAGATTTAAGAATAAAGCAAAGTGAAGCTGGGTTTAAATCCTGCGCCAATATCACTGATTGCTGGCAACCGGCCGGGCGCAACCAATCAGCGAAGCGTGGTTGAAATCGCGCACCAATTTGCGAGCGGACTGTCCCTGTTGCTGATTGGTTGTGGGCATCGGGCCTGACCAATCAGCAACGTAGGATTTGCATTACAGACAAACAGACAGAAGTTGACAATTATATAGTAGATACCTACAGCAGTATTGGTGTGCAGCGGTGCCAGTGTGCAGCGGTGCCTGAGTCCAGGAGGGGGCTAGGGGACAGCTGCCAGGTGCGGGCAGGAAGGGATCAGGGAACAGCGGGCAGGAGGGGCCGTGTAAGAGCGGCTTGGTGCGGGCAGGAAGGGGCCGGGGAAGAGCGGCCGGGTGCGGGCAGGAGGGGGCCGGGGAAGAGCAGGCGGTGCGGGCAGGAGGGGCCGGGGGAGAGCGGGCGGGAGCGGGCAGGAGGGGGCGGGTGCGGTGCAGGAGGGGACAGGGGGACAGTGACCGGGTGTGGGCAGGAGGGGGCGGGGGGGCCCGGGGGGGGCCCCTCAGTAGTTTGCACAGCGTGGTGGCTCAGTGGTTTGCACAGCGTGGTGGCTCAGTGGTTTTCACACTGCTGAGGCTCAGTGGTTTGCACAGAGCGGTGGCTCAGTGGTTTGCACATTGCGGTGGCTCAGTGGTTAGCACTGTGCGGTGGCTCAGTGGTTTGCACTGCTCGGTTGCTGAGTGGTCAGCGCAGGATGGAGGCAAAGTGGTCAGCAAAGGATGGAGGCAGAGTGGTCAGCGCTGGATGGAGGCACAGTGGTCAGTGCAAGATGGAGGCACAGTGGTCAGTGCAGGATGGAGGTACAGTGGTCAGCGCAGGATGGAGGTACAGTGGTCAGCGCAGGATGGAAGCACAGTGGTCAGCGCAGGATGGAGGCACAGTGATCAGCGCAGGATGGTGGCACAGTGGTCAGCGCAGGATGGAGGCAGAGTGGTCAGCGCAGGATGGAGGCTTGGTGGTCAGCGCAGGATGGAGGCTCGGTGGTCAGTGCAGGATGGAGGCTCAGTGGTCAGTGCAGGATGGAGGCTCGGTGGTCTGCGCAGGATGGAGGCTCGTTGGTCAGCATAGAATGAAGTGGTCAGTGCAGGATGGAGGCAGAGTAGTCAGCGCAGGATAGAGACAGAGTGGTCAGCGCAGAATGGAGGCAGACTGGTCAGTGCAGGATGGAGACAGAGTGGTCAGCGCAGGATGGAGGCAGAGTGGCCAACGCAGGATGGAGGCAGAGTGGTCAGCGCAGGATGGAGGCTGAGAGATCAGCGCAGGATGGAGGCAGAGTGGTCAGCGCAGGATGGAGGCAGAGTGGTCAGCGCAGGATGGAGGGCCAGTGTTCAGCGCAGGATGGAGGGCCAGTGTTCAGCGCAAGATGGAGCGGGGGGGAAATGGGGCAGTGGGGCGGAGGTGAATGAAGCAGTGGGGGTGGCGGGGAGGTGAATGGAGCAGCGGGTGGCAGCGGCGGACAGGAGGAGGCTGACAGCACGGTGTCTGTGTCTGAGGGACCATGGCCTCTGGCCTCCAATGAGTGGCCTCTGTCTGGCGTGCAATTTCAGCTTCAGACAGACGCCTTAGACAATTATATAGTAGATATACATATATAAATATATACTAGAAGTAAGCCTGATACTATTGCATCGGGAGTGCAATGAAATGGAGATCTGTGGCACGCGACCAATCAGCTGAGTAGCGGCGGCCAGCTTTAAATCCCCGCCAATACCGCGCTGCTCAGCTGATTGGTTGTGCGCAGGGCAGCGTGCATCAAATCAGCTGAGCAGCGTGGTATTGGTGGGAGATTTAAAGCTGGCCGCCGTTCATCTCCCGCCGCTGCTGACCTACTGGCGGCGGAAAATGAGCGGCTGCTATCGCCGGGAGATCAGCTGCAAGCGCCGCAGATCTCTCAGTGGAATAGCAGTGATATCTATGTCACTCGCGGAGGCGCAGTTCGGGGCCTTTTGGCCACGAACTATGCCTGCGCAATTGACAGTGTCAGTGCCGCGATGCATTATGGGATAGGGTTACATCGCCCACTGGCAAATATGTATATAGATCCTGTATATATATATATATATTTATATATATATTCATATTTTATATAGTAATACTTATATGAATCTAATATAGCAGGGTAATCGAGCATGTGTCTCAAAGGAAATAGGATGTGTTAATAGTACATTAGAATGGTATTTAAAGATAAATATAATTTCTTCACTAATCCATAGATATATGGCATAAAAGAGTGTACAAATATTGAAGACATTTATTTGTATTAGCATCGGTACACCTTGAATGTGTCCTTGAAGGAACTTACAGTAACTGACATTAGTGACTTTCCTCTCAAGGAGATGTTATTTACAGAATTCCTTATGATAATTTGTTTGCAATTCTTCTTTGAACAATGTGTTTAGAGGAACTGCTGCCACTTTGAAGGTCACTCATTTCAGAGACGTCCTTAGAAGACATTTCGGCATTGTTCAAGAAACACAATGTCACTGCATAAACCAGCTGAATTCACAATCCTTCCTGTACCCTTAAAATTAAAGTGCATTCAAACAAGCCATGTGCAATATCAATGCAAACTATTGTCCATGAATTAATGGGGAAAAGAGGAAAATAAAGCATATGTAAATTGATTTATTTTTACAATATTAACCTAGTCAACCACCTAACAATGCGCCTAGCAATGACATTTCCTTAAAAATGAGAAATATTGTATAGAAACATCCAAGTATGTTGTGTTTCTTCCTGTAAAGGTTGGTACTGATAGTACTGTCTCACTGTCTCTTCATGAAAATAAGCAAAGATATTCCATTTACCGTATATACTCGTGTATAAGCCGACCCGTGTATAAGCCGACCCCCCTCTTTTGCCCCCAAAACCTGGGAAAACCTATTGACTCGTGTATAAGCGGGGTGGACCCCAGCACAGGTATACAGCCCCCAACAGTGTGGTATACATGCCCCCCCCAGTGGTAGTATACAGAAGCCCCCCCAGTGGTAGTATACAGCAGCCTCCCCAGTGGTAGTATACAGCAGCCTCCCCAGTGGTAGTATACAGCAGCCTCCCCAGTGGTATATACAGCAGCAGCCCCAGAGGTATATACAGCAGCCCAAGGTATATACAGCAGCCCCAGAGGTATATACAGCAGCCCCAGTGGTATATACAGCAGCCCCAGTGGTATATACAGCAGCCCCAGTGATATACAGCAGCACCAGAGGTATATAGCAGCCCCAGAGGTGTATACAGCAGCCCCAGTGATATACAGCAGCCCCAGAGGTATATAGCAGCCACAGAGGTGTATACAGCAGCCCCAGAGGTACATAGCAGCCCCAGAGGTGTATACAGCAGCCCCAGTGGTATATATATGGCCCCCAAATGCTGGCACTCGCCCCCCTCTTTGTAAGGTCCCCCCCCCCCCCCCCGGCTGCTTAAGTTACCATCCTTGCTCTTCTGCTCCGCGCCGGGCTCCATGCTCCGTCCTCTGCTGCATCCGGGGTCCCCGGCCAGTAGCGATGACGTCATCGACCGGCCGGTCACATGACCCCGGATGCTGCCGAGGAAGGAGCATGGAGCCCGACGCGGAGCAGAAGAGCAAGGGATGTTAACTTAAGCAGCCGGGGGGGGCCTTACAAGGAGGGGGACGAGTGCCAGCATTTGGGGGCCATATATGAACTGCTTCCCCCTGCTGCTGATTGACAGGGGAAGCAGTGCATACATAATGAGTGGCCCCACGTGACGGGGCGCTCATTCAGCAGCCTCCCCCCGCCTCCTCCAGCCTTGTTGCTACCGTATTGACCCGTGCATAAGCCGAGGGGGGACTTTTCAGCCCAATTTTTGGGCTGAAAAACTCGGCTTATACACGAGTATATACGGTAATTCCCCTACAAATGGGGACACAGAAAGAGTGCCTTTCAATGGTAAAATATAGGTAGAAATGACACTGCTTTACTGTATCTCCCTTGTAATAAGTGAAAGATGTAGGTACAGTTAAAACTGTTTCTACTGTTTCTCTGTCTCTCCCAGTAAATGTGTAGGCAGAGATAGTATTGCCTCCTTGTTTCTCCTTCTAATTTAAAAGAATTTGAATTACCTAAGGTAAAGGCATTCATGACCTTGATCAGTGGTTTCCTATCTTTCTGACCTTGAGCGCCACATTCAGTTCTGAAAGATGGTAGTGAGCCACATCCAGCTCCCCTCTCACAGTTGGACACCCAGAGCCCCATAAATGTATGACAGCTAAACTTTCTCCATAGAAATCACCACCTTTCCCCCTTTCAGAGCTGCTCTTCTGTGTATAGATACTCACAAAAGTCATCATCTGGAGATAGACGCTTTATAGCTGTTTGCTAGACCTGGTGCTAATGCACCAAGTTGGAATACAACTGTGAGCCACACCTGGGAGCCATATTTGGCTCCCGAGATACAGGTTAGGGACCCCTGACCTAGATAATCAGTTCAGATGAAGATAACCAGTGAACAAAGCGCAACAGCACAGATCTATTCACGGTATAGTGGACATTCTCATGTACTGCAGGTCAGCTCCTATTGATGTAAATAGGAGTTTAACTACTATGCCTGCAAATGGACACTACTTATTGAATGGAGCAGTGATTGTCACTATTTATGTTAAGCTACTTTAAGGGCTCAAAACATGCAATTAACTTGGGGTACCGGCTGGGTTGCCAACCATCCAGAAATTCATTGCAGTCTGTAAAACAGATAACTTTTTTGACTTGTCTGTTAAATCGATTATTTTGACTGTAATTATTTATCATCATTTTACACACTACAGTGAATGCAGCTGATGTCTTCACCTCAGAATTATAGGCTGTAGACATGAATCCCTGACAATGATTTATCATTTTGAAATATGTCTGTAAAAAAAATATTGTCTGTCTGGGAATTTTTAATAAGCTGTCCAAAAAAAATAAAAAGTCAAGTTGGCAGCCTTGATCATCCTCACCAGTCTGATATGGATGATATATCCTAAAGATATCAATACAGTAAGCCTGGATAACCCCTTTACATAGGTACAGTTAGTACTTGCATGTGTGGCGCCCCTCTGCGGGCGCCACAGGGAGGTACTGCATCCCAAACAAAAGGTGTAGTGCCTCCATATTTGGTAGAGGGGGGGAGCTACAGAGTCTGTATACAAAGGCACAAGATCCCAATCACAGCCACCCTAGCACCAGGGACTGTATATTCAGTAGGAGTCAGGGGGTGGAGCTTAGCCGAGCGGGAGACACGATGTAAATGACAGTGACAATTACACACAAGTCAGCGAGTCGGTGTGAGGAGAGCAGCAGAGACGGACCATGAGACCCTGCGGTCGTGACAGGAGGGCACCTCTAAACTGAGAGGTGACCCAGACAACGAAGGGGACACTCCAGGACTGTTGGAGCCGGCTGGAGAGTCCAGGTTAACACCAGAAAACCAGAACCGAGGCGGTTTGTTAAGGTTCATCCCAAACTGCTGACCGGCAGGCTGTGGGCCTTACCAAAAAGGTGCCACAGCACCCATCAAATTAGTCCAATCTCTGTCCTATGCATAGCTGGGCTCAAGACGCTGACAAGTAAGAGAGACTTTAAGCAACAGACCCGGGGACCAGAAACCAGACTCAAGAGTGGGAGTGTAAGGAATCAAAAGAGCCCATAAAGGAACAGGACTAAGAAAGTATTGGAAAGGCACCTCTGCCAGACTCTGTATTAATCCCCAAAACTAGACAAAACCGTGTACCTAATGAACCATCTGGTACCAGTAAAAAACTGTTTGGGCTAACTTGGTGTCTCTGCATCAATTTTTCGTCACCCAAATGGCCTCTACAGCACCAAAGAGCCAAGGACTACAACTCCTCACATCCTCCCCGCTGCCCTGAGGTAAAGCTCCACCTGTGGGGAGCTGTACTATCCAAAGCTACATCATCATCACCTCAGCGGCTGGCTGTAGCGCTGGTAACTACATTACCAGGTACCACAGGTGGCGTCACGTACAATAATCCCCCATCCCAAATAGTTTTCCCCTCAGCCATTGAGTGTCCAGGGCACGGGACCAGGACCCGACCAGCCGTGATCCCCACTGAAGTAGCAACCAGTCCCGGTATCCGAGTACCCCCTACCCCGTCGACCGACTCACTTTTAATCTCTCCTTATTCGTTATGTAAGTGAAGTTTGCCTCTCTATATCTTCTTGTAAATAATGTAGGCCTCGCTGTAAGTAACATAAATAATATAGTCACGTCTATTTCTACCTTCCTTTGGCGTTAGGTAACGAAAGTAAGTCAATGGTTCAAATGAGATTTCTAGCCACTTAAGAAACATATGCCGTATTTGTGGATTAAAAAATGCACTATTTTACCCCCATATAGGGAGGGGGTAAACAGGGTTGCGTCTTATGTTTTGAATCTTACGTTCTATACTCACCCTCCAGTGTCTTGACCTTTTATCGGCGCCGCTCTGGTTCTCTGGTGCCATCTTGTGACTGCAACGTCTGACTGGCAGTAAGTCAGAAGTTACATCATAAGATTTTCAAGCATCTCTATAAGAACAAGAATGATCTCAGATCAAAGCTTTCATAGACTTGCATAGAAAAGTGATCTCCGGCTCGCTGAAACATACTCTGGCATAGCCGGAAGGTCACAAATTGCTGTAAACTGATGGGAGCATTGGCAATAGAGTGTTAAGATGACAAAGGGTAACTATAAGGGTACTGTCACACTTGGCAATGCACCAGTGATCCCGACAGCGATCCGACCTGTCGGGATCACTGGTGTGTTGCTGTCGGGATCGCTGTTGAGATGGCATACAGTCAGATCTCACCAGCGACGCAGCAACTTTCCAGAATGATACAGAGGTCGTTGGGACCCTATTTCTCAGACCTGTAGTATTGAGATCATTGGTCATTCTCCCTGTCAAACACAGCGTTGCATGCTGCCCATCGGGAGCCCGACGACCAAAAAATGGTCCAGAACGGGTCGTAACGAGCAGCGATCTCACAGCAGGGGCCTGGTCGCTGCTAAGTGTCACACAAAGCGAGATTGCTGTTGAGGTCGCTGTTGCGTAACAAAATTTGTGACTCAGCAGCAATCTTGCTAGTGATCTCGTTTAGTGTGACGGGGTCTTTAAAGGCGAAGAAACTGATGTCAATATATTTTTTTGCATTGATTCTCCACTAAAACGTTATTTGCACCATTTTTATTCAAAAGGACCAGAAAGAGAGAATTCTGGTACATTAATAGTAGAGCCTAGATTAATCTTGCTGTTATTATTATCCATTGTATATGTTGCCAGGAAGGCAGTGTGTGTCTCTTGGTCATTTGGGAATCATTCATGATGTACTGTAATACGTTGTCAATATTGCTTTTGAGAATGGACAGGCAGGATACGTATAAATTTCCTGTGGGCCCTCATGCTCATATTCTGCACCATTAAGAGCTGATGCAATGAACTCATACTGCTCATCACCAACTTCCTTTACAAATATACTTTACCTGCGCCTTGATCATATTTTGTTCTGATAAGTAGAGAATGACCATAGTAATAAAGATCATATATATGAACAGCATTGAGAGAATGAAAATCGTTACCAATTATAATACCAATGCCATGTTTTATGGCTACACATGTTCTGCATTGAGGCTTAGGCGGAAACCTTATCTCTACCGTAGTATGTGATTGTGTTATGCAAGTAAGGTTTAATATTATGATTGAAGAAAGCAAACCCTGGGCATTGAGTTAATGTGAATGTACAAGCAGATGTTTGCCAACTTAATAAACTAAGTGCATGTTATTCTTGAACATATTTAAGAAAATGTATCGCTTCTTAATAATTCCACTCTATAAAGCAAATGTTCAGAGTACAGCACAGGTTAAAAAGTGGAATTACATAGTCACTCTCTGGTAAAATCTATTAACATAATCTATTTGTGAGAAGTCATTTAGGCAATTACAGACCTTGCATTAGTAAAGACTCCTCATGTTAACTTTTTGACACTTGTGGATTTGGTGCCAGGGCAGCCGTTCTACACTTACCAATTAATTATCTATTAAACAACCTATTCTAGTTCTTTTAAATCCTCTAAAGCGGCCGTCACACGCAACGATTTCTTGCCCGATATCGTTTAAGCAATCTCCTTTTTGATCGCTTAAGCGATATCGGGCTTAAAATCGTTGCATGTAATCAAGCGATTTACTATGTAAAATCGCTTGATCGTGACATCGCAGATCTGAGGTCCGGACCTCAGATCTAGCGATGAACGATGTCACGATCTGCTTCATCGTGGTGTATAACACCACGATGAACGATCTCCCAGCGGCAGAGCCTATGCTGGGAGATGGTAACTATGGTACACGTCGGGTAACTAAGCGACGCGCGGCCCTAGTAACCCGATGTGTACCATATTTACCAGCGAGATCGCGGATCCACATCGCTGGTGAGTCTGTCTGTGTGACATCTCACCAGCGATGTGAGCGATATTGTAAGCGATTTGCGCGTGCACGTGATCGCTTACAATATCGCAAGAGATATCTAAGCGTGTGACGGCCGCTTAAAAACTCATTTTCTTGATCTGTGTATGTCTGATTCTTGACTACTAGTCCAATCCTTCCAGAGTGTTGATACAAATAGGATTGGACTAGTACTAGTACCAAGCACTCTTTCTAAAACTTTCCTGTCTACCAAAAAACAGCTTGTACATGCTTCCTATCTACTTCAGAACTTCTTATAAAATCCTCCAATCTCCCAGATCATTCATTGTACAGTCCCCCTATCTACCAGACCACTCTTCTAAAGTCACCCTATTTGGCTAACTGGTTGCACTTAGTTGCATGTAAGTAGTGATGAGCAAATATACTTGTTATTATTCACTACTCGCATGGATAGTACGGTATTCGTGATACTCATTACTCGGTGAGTATCGCTGGTGCTTGTGAGTGATGTGTCAATTGTTATCGATCTGACACAAGTTGACAGCTCCCTTCAGTAAACAATGGGAGCTGATACCTCAGGGAGAGCAGATTGAAAGTTAGGTTCTCTCTGGAGGGTACAGCAATATGTTTTATGCACTGAAATTGTAAAAAAGTCCGCCCTCCTGCCCTGTCCCAGAATTGCTCGTTTTATAGCCAGATTTGTGTGAGCGGAGCCTATCACTCATTGACTAGCATTAGACTCACTATTCAGACGAATATGCGAGTATTAAAAACTACTCATTACGAGTATAGCAAGTGTGAGTATTCCGCTACTCGCTCATCACTACATATAAGGTTTCTCCAGTGCAACCTCCATACTCTGGAACTCTCTGCCCCTACACATCAGACTCTCACCTTCCATGGAAACCTTTAAAATTAACCCTAAGACCCACCTCCTGCAACAAGCCTACAACTAGAGATGAGCAAGCCTTTTGAAGTTCAGGTTCGGTTCTCTGATTTGGCATATGTTCAGGAAATAGATTGGCGAACAGTTTGCTGAACATCTGAACCCCATTCAAATCAATGGGAAGCAAAATCAAGGACATAGAAAAAAACCTTAAAAGGTGCCCAAAGCTTTCAAAACAGCTCAAATTAGGGGAAGACACCAAGAAAAGTGTCACTATGTGTCAGACGTTTACTCAGTTCTGCTGGTGTACTGGCCGGTTTATAAAATTGGTTATATATATATATATAAGTGTAGGCGTGTTGGTAGTGGGGTAACAATTGAGCTTCCTTACTTCAAACTCTCCCACAAACTTTGGACAACAGAAAAGGGAATAATTTATTCTTCATCTACTGACTGCTCTGAACCCATCACCTCTGCATACTCATCCACCTCTTTTTGTTCCTCGACTCCTGCACCTTCACTACCAGTTTGTCTGGTACCATAAGCCTCCCTCTTTTGCTCTACTATACTGTCCTATGCCACCTGCCTGTTCAATGAGAGTCCATACCTTAGAGATATTGATATTCTTTTTGCATACTCCTTTTCATTCTTCTCCTCTTCCTCCGTTACCACCACCTCATCCCACAGACTTTTCAAGTTTTCTTCAGCATGTAGCTGGCCAGAATAGTGATGCTGATGATGGCATCATCAGGTTAATCATCTTAGAAACCATTTTAAAATTATGCATAATGGTGCAGAGGTCCTTGATCTGTGTCCACTCTGCAATCATCATTTGCCTCACACTCGGCTCGCTTTGAGTCACTGTACAGTTCACGACATACCGTGCCAGGCTTATTGCTGCTGCCATAGTTGCTGCAACATGTGCAGAGTTGAATTCCACTATGTCGGCATATCGCTGGTCAAATGGTTAACCGGTTTATCCTAAAAAATCCTTAGCAATTCTAGTCGATGGTACATGGGGTGCAAACGGCGAACTTGAGAACACAGAGGCTGTGCCTTGTGCAGCAGCTCATCTAGGCCAGGATACTGGCATAGAAATTGCTGTACAACCAGGTTGAGAACATGAGCCATGGATGTTTTCCCCTGTGTAGGACCACCACCAGGCTTGCATAGTTATCACACATGGCCATCCCTGGTTCCAGGTTTAATGGAGACAACCATTGCTCAAACTCAGCCTGCATAGATGTCCACAACTCTTAAGCTATGTGACTGACATCTTCAAGGCATTTTAATTTTAACGATGCCTAATCGAGGTGAGTCCTGCAAGTGCAGTACAGAGGCGGAAGTGATTCTCTCTGGACTGATGAAACAATTATCGTGAGGTCAAGGGCATAGCTGGAGGTCCTAGATGAGGTGAAGGAGGCAGAAACAGTGGATGAAGTGGTACATACAGAGTTTTGTCCCAAAAGTCATGGGGATTGCAAGACTTGGAGAGTAGCCCATTCCTCGTAAATGAAATATAATGCCCCTGGCTATGTTTGCTCATCCAGATGTCCTATAGGTGATATACATCCTGTCACACACAGAGTTTCTAAAGCAACAGGTGATGTTGTCTGTGACATGCTGGTGTAGCACAGGCACAGCTTTCTTAAGGCCCCTTTACACGCTGAGTCTTTCCAGCAATCCCACCAGCGATCCGACCTGGCAGGGATCGCTGGAAAGTTTCTATGCAGTCGCTGGTGATCTGTCAAAAAGGCAGACTCAAATTATATAGAGAAGAGAAGCTGCACAGCAAAATATTGGCTGAATGAAGTATAGGGGTGCTACAACATGTATGTATGGGGACAACCTAAAATACTATAAAGAACATACATATGGTTTGTGCACACCACAATGTTTATATCAAAAGTTTATTATGATCAAAAAAAACTGGTGCAACGGACAGTTTAAAAACATTTAAAACCGAAGTAGGTCCCATGATCAGACTCACCAGTGACCAGTGAGCAGCGAGATCTCTGGTAACTAGGTAAATATGGGGTTGCTACAGGCTGGGCTAAGCGGGAGGACGCTGGTAACCAGGGTAAACGTGTAACTAAGCAGAGCGTGCTGCTTAGCTACCCTGATATTTACCCTGGTTACCAGTGTAATGACCTGAGGTCCTATTAAGATCCAGTGAGTCACAGACTGAGACAGAGGCAGAAATAAACAACAGTATTTTTACTGATATGGGGATCAAGGTATGATTCATGTATGAATGTATAAATCTCAAAATCCCCTTAAAATATTACCAATAACAGTTTAACACCCTCAGCGTTAGCCGACATCAATGCACCGATCTCAGAGTTCCCAGGGTATGTAAATCACACTCAGAACCAGGAGCAAATTTACCTACACGTTAGACTTATCAAGGATTTAACTTAACTAAAGGCTATGTACATCAACTGTGGGCGGTCTGATGGGACCTCTGAGATGGCACACTGAGTATAACTTATCACAGCTAATAACAATACATTACACTATATCAATGCTGGCTATACACTTAGCACAGGGATACCCGGGTATCTCAAAACTATGGTACCATCAACCTCAAATGTAGCTTTACACCGGTGTATATCACGTGGGCTGCAGCAAGTCCAGAAAAAGTAAAAAGAAAAAAACCTTTTGCGCAAAAGAAAAACGTATTGTAAAACAGCAGAATTTGGCAGCTTACCAGCCAATGCCAGATTCACATGTCCAGTACTTTAGTTCTGTAAGCTTGGGGTGCAATCTGTGGAGCACTCTTTTCCAGGGCTTGTCAGGACCTTGTCAGGATCCTCCCAATGTGGATGGCACCAGACGCCGGCTCTCCTTTCGCAGTCACTCACGCCTTCCTGGACTGCCAATCACTCGCTCCATCAGGGGAACATCTCCTCAGCTCTCCTTGTCAGGACCTCCCAAGTGTGCATGGCACCGACGCTGACTCTCCTTTCGCATCATTTCACGGCCTTCTGGATGCCAATCACTCGCTCCATCAGGGGGAACATCTCCTCAGCCTCCTCAGATGCTGGACACTTGCTCAGTTCAAGATAAAGTATTTAGTCCACACAACAGGGCTTGCAAACAACTTTAAAGGCCCATATAGCTTGCACTGGCTTTGCTGTAATCCTTACACTAGTAATGGCCACCGCAGAGAGAGATCAACAACAACAGGAGCAACTGACAGAGCCGTCACAGCAACCAAGATGGCTTCATCAAGACACAACCAGAGACCGTGTTTCTCTTTCCTGGGTCACTACAAAATGGCAGTCTGCTTGGTTTTAGCAGCTTATTAGTTTACTCTCTTACACCAGTGTCCAGCATCTAATGTGCGGCGCTGGGCATTGGCTGGGAGGTCGCTGATCGTGGTCTCTCGCTGTCACACACGCCGATGCGTGCTGACCAGCAGGAGCCAAGGACCAAAAAATGATCCTGAACGATTTGTAGCAATCAGCGACCTCACAGCAGGGGCCAGGTCGCTGATGCGTGTCACACACTGCAACATCACTGGAGAGGTCGCTGTTACGTCACAAAACATGTGACGTTTCAGTGATATCGCTAGCAATGTTGCAGTGTGTGAAGTGCCCTTTAGAGAACTAATGTCGTCTGGGCAACTGATGCTGGGGGGCTTTGACGGCCATCAGTTTTAGAAACCATCTGTATCCACCAGATGGAAAGGCAGAATTCCGTAGCCAACAAACTGAAGATGGTCAAGTTCAAGCTCTTTGCTTTGACATGTGTAAGAAGAAATAAACTTTTATGTGACCCCAACTGAGGGACTGAGGGATGGCTGCTTTTCTGAGATAAGATGGAGCAGGGTGTACCCGAAAAATTACTCCACTTTGATGGAGGTGCAGAGGAAGACGTTATGGTGGGTTGACAAAGAAGTAGTGTGCTTGATGTCCGAGATTGGTAAAAAAAAAAAAGCTCCACTTCCATAAAGCTGATGCGCTTTCACTCGCTCCAACAGTAGCAGGTAAACAAGGGGAGGTTCTATGACCGAAGCCTGTGGGACTGCACTTGATGGATGAAGTAGCAACCGATGCGGTTGATGTGGTGGACGGAGTTCGATGAGGAACGCTAGTTTACTAAGTTTGCCAAAGTAACACATGTTTTTAGGCCACTTGTCAGTTCATACATGTATAGTCAAATTGTTTCTTTGCCTCCACTGAATTTTTTTTAGAAACTTTGCAAATAACGTGAGTTGGGTCCTACTTTGCAGTGTCAAAAAAGATACAGGTTAGGCAATCCTTGCGTCCCTCTGGTTCACAGGTGCCATCTTCAGACCTGTGACTGCTACTGTCCAGAGCCAGAGTTGTGTGAAATAGAGAAAAAATAAAAAATAAGGTTTACAAAAATATGAAAAAAAAAAAACAAGTTCAAATCACCCCCGTTTTGCCTGATTCAAAAAGTAGTGAAAAAAAAAAACCACATACGGTATTTTGTATTGCCGCATTCAGAATGCCTAATCTATCAAAAAAGATAATTTTGTTTACTTACCGTAAATTCTTTTTCTTCTAGCTCCTAATTGGGAGACCCAGCATTGGGTGTATAGCTTCCGCCTCCGGAGGACACACAAAGTATTACACTTAAAAACAAGAAGTGTAACTCCTCCCCTACTGCCTATACACCCCCTCTAGGAGAAATCCCATCAGTTCGGTGCAAAGCAGGAAGGAGGATAAAACCCACACCAAGACCAAAAGGTCCGGCTAAACATCGTCGGCCAACAGGGCCGATAGAGCGACATGTACAACACCAGTCACTCAAATAAAATAACAA